>JALJCQ010000014.1:1800000-2087135 GCA_023091665.1 Pythium myriotylum
CCATTGCCTCTTATTGCTTGAAGATACAGCACCTTGATCTATCGCGTTGCACTTCAATCGGCGACGCAGCGCTGCTTGCTCTTTCCTCTGACGTGAACAGCAGAGCCTCAAAACTCGAGGTATTGTTCGTCACCGGTTGCGCACGCATCACCAGTCGAGGCGTACGCGAGTTCTTAAAGAGGCGGAGCTCTCAGCTGAAAGTCTTTTCACTACAAGCCTGCACACGAGTAGATGATCATTCCCTAGAATTTGAGAAAACGCATCACGGTTGTTTCGCGTTACCACTGCTAACGGTTCTGCGCTTGAGATATTGCTCACTTGTCTCGGATGCTGCGATTCGATCAATCGTGTTGGCGAACCCACCGCTGAAAGAACTGGACGTATCCGGCTGCGCGCGGCTCACCGACATTGCGATCTTGGCTCTGTGCGAGTCACCCGCCACGTCGTCGTGTCTTCGGTCGCTGTGGCTCTGTGACTTAACATGCATAACTGAGACTGCTCTCTCGTGGCTTGCAGAGCGATGCTCGAAGCTCGTGACCCTCGACCTCACAGGATGTTCAAAGATTCGACCATTTTCGATTCAAGCGCTCGCATCGAGTTGGAAGTTCGCTGTTTTCACACGCGGGTTCAAAGGTCTCAAACCGATCCATAGAGCGGAAGATAGGATTTTCATTGAGGAGTACGGCAACTGCTGGAAGGCGGCCATCCGCATCCAGAGCTTGTATCGTGCTAGAGTTGCGAGGCGCGTTGCGGCTCAGCGACGGGAAGAGCGACTTCAAATCTGGGTTGCCACCAAGTTGCAAAGTGTCTATCGAGGACGTCAGGCACGAAGGTTGGCGGTTGTGAAGCGGCTTGAGTTTGACAAAGAGACAGACGCAGCGAGAAAACTTCAGCTGCGATATAGGCAGCGTCTAGCATTTCGTGAAGCAGAACGAATGCGTCACCTGCGGTACGAGGAGCGACGGCACGCTGCAGCGAGCTGTCTTCAATTCGCTTGGAGGCGGAGGAAATTGCTGGAGCGAGTCAAAGTGCGACAGCAGAAACGTGTAAAAGAGGAAACTCGCATGAATCAATCAGCCACGAAACTTCAGCGGATATGGCGGGGTAAGCGAGCAAGAAATCGCGTGAACGAGCTACGCGCAGCCAAAATACGTCGTAACTGTGATGAAAACGAGGCTGCCAACAAAATGCAGAACTTGTTCCGGATGCGAGCTGCTCGAAGAGAGGCCAATGCCAAGCGAGAAGAGAAGAGGCGCCTAGAAAGGCTTCAAGAGCGAGCTGTGCTGATGTTGCAAAAGCATGTGCGACGGCGCCGCGCGCAACAAGAATTGATGATCCTTCGACGTGAGCTCCATCAGTTGCAAGAATCCGCGAAGCGCATTCAGCGTCGATGGCGAGGAAAGAGAAGGAACGCCGCGTTGAAACTCACAGCGTTCATCAGGCAACAAAGGGTCGAGCATGAGGCAGCTGTGAAGCTGCAAGCTTCCTGGAAGCGGAAGAAAGGGCGCGACGCAGAGCGATTGCTCCGACTTCTCAAGCAGGCTCAAGTGCAAGAGTTAGTGGATGCTGCCGTGCGAGTTCAGGTGGCGTGGCGAGCCAAAGTAGCCCGTCAGCAGGCAATGCTGGCCAAGCAGGCTGCCCTTGATCGTGTGCTTCAGGAGCTACGCCTCCAAAATCGCTGTGCGGAGCTAATCCAGGCCCACTTTCGAGGCCGCCGTGGACGGGAGCGGTACCGAGCGCTCGTGGTGGAGCGCAAGAAACAGCGTTGGAAGGAGATAATCCACCCAGAGACAGGGAAGCCCTTCTACTATGTGGGATCGATTTGTCCGTGGTTCTGTGTGATTAAGGGCTAACATATAGTGAACATCTCGTAGAACAAAGAGACCGGAGAAGTCCGCTTTCGACGTCCCCAGGACGTGTTGGACCTGCTCCCTAAGCCACTCTGCGATAACTGCGGTGGGTACTGGGTCTTTGTGGTACCATGTTGTTGGTTGGCTGGGTATTGAGACAAAACGTGTCAAGACCCCTCACAGGTCTCTGTCGCCCAAATCGAGTGTAAAGACTGCGAAGAGCTCTTCTGTAGCAATGTGAGTGTAACCTCTACACGCAGGGCGATCCATTGAGCTGACTACCGGTAAATTGAACGGCAGTGCTGGGGCCGAGTCCATGCCGGTGGGCGACGCAGAGCCCACCCTTTCCGTGTACTCTACGACTACTACGGGAAGCGAGTTGACTATGGAGATGGTGAGTTCCCATCGCGGTGGCCGAGCGAGGTTCTGCAGGACGAGATGGACGGCTGGGCGTTGCGCACCTTCCCCGAGCGCAAGCCTGTGGAGACGCGAGGCACGTGGGAGAAGTATGAAGTGATCGGCTCTCACAATCGAGACCACCAATGGTGGTTCTACAACAAGGAGACGGACGCCAACAGCTACGCGGCGCCTCCTCAATGGGACGGAGGCGACGGCCCCACCGATGTGTTGACACGCGCTGCCAGCACGGACGCAAGCGGATGGGCCAAATATGTCGACGAAAGCTCAGGGTACGCGTACTACTACCACGCGGCTACGGGCGAGAGCACGTATGAGCGGCCGCTGAGCTTTCTCACGCCACGCGACTCGGATTCGTATCTAGAGCGAAGTGCCGATGGGTGGACCAAGTACGCCGACCCGGCGACGGGGGCCACGTACTACTTCAACGCGACCACGGGCGAGAGCACGTACTCGCGGCCCGTGAGCTTTCTCACACCGCGCCGTGGCCAAGCACCAGTGGAGTCAGCGCGCAGCGACGGCTGGGCCAAGTACTACGATGACGCCCAGGGCGTGTACTACTACTTCAATGCGTGGACACGGACGAGCACGTTCGCGCGCCCGTCGCAGTTCCTGACGCCACGCGTCGAGCCCCAGCGAGCGCAGCAGCAGCACGTGTTTCTGGACGCGGCGACGCAGCGCAAGTACGCGTACGACCCGCAGACGACCGAGTGCCGCGTCGTCGCCGCCACGACGTCGGCCGCGACGGCGCGCGGGTACCGCTGAGGCGGACGCAGTCATCGCGAAGGGACGCTCGTGCATGGATGAAATCCAAGATCCCAGTTCTGTCGCCGAGAGGATCTCAGTGGAGCCAAGGGCGCCACGCACGCGGCGTCACGGCGCGCGTTCGGGGCGTGCGAGTGTTCACGTCGACTAGCGATGTAACCACCAGCCGGCCCAAGCAGAAAACGGATGGCCCGTGGACGAATGGTCAGCAGAGAGATCCAGTGGCGACGTGGCTGCGAGGCTGCAGGGCTCGCGTGAGATGAGATGCACCCAGCCACCCGCCGAGAATCTCTTTGTCGGTCCCTCTCCCCGAGAGATTTCCCAGATTCTCGCGGTCTTTTCGGCTGAGTTGGCTTGTTCTTCGCGGTGCCGAGTTAACGGCCGCGCCTCGTCGTCGACGGGCGCGTTCTTTTGGCGCGCCCGCAGTCTTTGACGCCGTCCGTCGTGCGCCCGTCATCGCACGCATCATCCGCCCATCGGCCGTCATCATCCGCCTGCTGAGGAGCAAACATGCTGACGGAAGTGCCGTCATCCCGCAATCCACCGTTCTCTTATTTCAGTGGTTTTAGCTTTACCTGACATCAATGTACCCAATTAAGAACAAATGGGCGTCCCTGGACCGACCTCGGTGATTGCTGCTCGTCGTGTCCTTGTCGCCCCGCGAGCAGCTCTTTCCGGGAGAATGATGGTCGTCCGTCTCGCTTGAGGCGTTTCAGCGGGAGGGGACTCTGGAAAATTCAAGGAGAGGTGAGTCGTCGCCGCTGAGAGACATGGAGGAGCGTGGCTGCGTCGCCTTCAAGTTGCCCACTCGCCAATTGCGCCGCGGACGCTGACGTGTTGCTATGGAACTGCCTGCAGTGCGCCCGCCGCGTCGCTCCTGGCCGCGCCGCGTGCTGACCCAGATCCTCACGCCGTCGCCGTCTTCGTCCTCGCAGACGCCGCGTCGCAGCCTCCACAAGGAAATCGCCATGACCCACTGCACGTCCAACAAGGGTGCGTGGCTCAGCCGCGCCACGAGCGTCGAGAGCAGCGCGCCGTCCGTCAGCCCCGCCTCGTCCTCCTCCAAGCACCTCCAGCTCAGCCGGCAGACCAGCAGCGAGTTCTGCCCCGTCGCCACCGCCGACTCGCCCGCGACTTCCTCCAGCCGATCCTCGCTCTCGCACAGCCTTCTCCACCGGCTCCATCGCACCCCCGAGAAGACCTCGTCGCGCAAACTCATGCTCCCCCACACCATCACCGAACGCCACGGCGGCAACGACCTCTGGGTCACCGCACCGGTCATGGCGGAGGAGCTCGAGAAGCAGGGCTTTCGGTGGCGCAAAAAGTGGAAGACTCGCTTCGTCGAGCTCAACGGCCGTATCCTCTCCTACTACGAGATCCCGAGTGGTCCGAACACACCAAACCACGCCGCCAAGCCTCGCCAGAGTGTCCACATCACCGCCAACGCCCACCTCGAAGACATTGACGAGCGCACTTTCTCACTCACACCAAACCCCGGCGAGAAAGCCTGGGTGTTTCGTGCACGCGACGCCAAGACCAAGCACAAGTGGTGCAGGGCGCTGCACGACTGCATCGACATTCTGATCTGGCTTCAACACTACGAGGTCGGCGACGTACTCGGCGTCGGCGGCAACGGCGTCGTGCGCGTGCTCACAGACAAGCGCGACGGCAGGCGGTTCGCCGTGAAGATCGTCGATGCCTCCAAATTCAAGAACCGTGCTGCTATCGTCTCTGAGGTAGAGATTCTCCGCAATATCACGAACGACATCAAGCACCCGAACTTGGTCAAGATCCACAAGGTCTACGAAGAACAAGAGAAGATTTACATGATCCTGGATTTGTGCGAGGGTGGGGAACTGTACGACACAATCGTGCAACGTGGTTGCTACGGCGAGCGCGACGCCGCGAACATCATGCAGCAACTGATGAGTGCGGTCGACGCACTCCATCAGCACAACATTTTGCATCTCGACCTCAAACCAGAGAACATTCTTCTCTCGTCCAAGAACGCTGCAGATGCCAAGATCGTACTCACCGACTTTGGCCTCGCTCGCATGGTTCACGGCAAAGAGAACCCACTGGAAGCAGGCAAAACCATGGCCGGCACTATTGGATACATTGCGCCGGAAGTGATCGCTGCGCATCAGTACTCTGAAGCGGCCGACGTGTTTAGTGCCGGTGTGATCTTGTTCATCTTGCTCGTAGGCTACCCACCGTTCTATGGGGACTCCGAGGTCGAGATCTTACTCAAGATTGCGCGTGGTGACTTCCAGTTCCATGCCGAGGACTGGGCTCACATCTCGACGTCTGCAAAAGAGCTAGTAGCGCGCATGCTTGAAGTGCGTGCTCAGGACCGCATCACAGTGAAAGAGGTTTTGGAGCATCCGTGGATGACGGAGAACAGTGCTGTTGCCAAGAACCCCGCGCTACGGGACACGGTTCAACGCATGCAGCAGTTCAACTTCCTCCGCAAGTCGGAAAACATGGCCTATTGCATGGCGACAATGCTCCAAGATGCAGACGAGGCTGACTACCTCGCACTCGTCAATGTCAAGGCTATCGACACTCTCATTCGCCAACTCACTCCAACGGGGACCGATCGCCTTGTAGTTGATAAGGCGCTTGTACTATGTCGACACCTTGGCCTCTCCCCATTTGTCGACGTGCACTCGTTCGTGAGCTTTCTCGACCAGAACAAAGACGGTTTTATTGATGCTCAAGACTTTTGCGATGGTGTCAAGGCTATGCGTGAAGGCCACGAATCTTTTGCTAAGATCATCTTCGCGGCGCTGCGCGACATGGTCGGTAAATCAGCTGAACCATCGCCGAATGCCGTCCTGTCCCTCGACGACTTCGCGGTCGCTTTTGAGAAGCTCCACTGCCCCGAGCCGCTGAGTAAGGACTTCTTCCGCTATCTGGCTGGGCACCCCGAGGACACGAGTGAAGACGGTGTCGACGAAAACGCCTTTATCCGACTATTCAAGACCTTTCGGTTTCTGGCTGCACTCTTCGTCCTGAAGGCGAAGAACAACGTTGTGCTGATCGCCAAATCTGAGAGCATGGATACGATGGCGCAGATCACTGAGGAGATTCGAGAGTCCCTGGTGCAGGATTAAGTAGCTACACAGATCTGGGCCGAACAGAATCATCAACAAATAGAGTATTTATGAGTAATGGATATCCATTTTACGAGTCACTTGGATCATCTGAGTTGTACGTGTAGACATCTTCGTCTTGATCATCTGATTTACCCACTTTTGTGGATGGCTCGACGATGTCGGCGTTTGGTTCTGCAGTGAGTACTCTGGTGGCCCAAGCCCTTACGCGAGGCAGCGCATAATCGTAGCCAACTTGAATGATCTCTTCCATCTTCTCGAACTGGAGTGTTCCGTAGTTCAATACGGGCGGTCGGAGGTACAGGTCGATGCATTCAGCCTTCATTCGCTCTTTGTGTTGTTCCGAAGACACATAAGCCAGTGCTGCCGAAACGTCACCCATGGATGGAACAATGACTGTTTTTGCAAACGGATTCAGCTTGTTCCACAGCAGCCACCACCCAGATAGTGTTGTTCCGTAACCATAGTACTCGCGGCGCGGCTCACTCCCAACGTCCACTGCAAGAACATACTTGATTCCCCCTTCTTCTTTCATCACGTCTGCCGGCAGGTTGTTCATGTATCCGCCGTCTAGCAGCAGTGATCCACCCTCTGAAATGGGAGGCAGATACCCCTGCAAACTCATGGAAGCACGAACATACTTCCATACTGTCCCACTACGGTGTACACTCATGCGTGACTTGGCAATGTCGGTCGCCACACAGAAATAGTTGAGCACCATATCCTCAATGGAGAGGTCCAAGAAATGATCCCGAATACTCCTGTTGAAGTGCGCACCATTGAAGAATGCAGCGATTGGCAATGTCAAGTCCCGAAGCTTCTCCATGATGCTACTCAAACTCTCCGAGAACTTGGCAACCTTGTTAGCAACCAGGTTGAGGTGGTGTGGGTGGAGTGCGTACATGGCGCCAATGAAGGCACCAATGCTAGTGCCACCGACCACATCCACATGAACTCCGCATTCTTCAAGGGCCCTCAACACTCCAATGTGGGCCAGACCACGCGCCCCGCCACCTCCAAGAACCAATCCGACGGCACGTCCTGTGATTCGACGGCTTAGACGGAGGAAATCAGATCGGTGCTCGTCAAACGGTGTCTGTACGTTATGGTAACTGCTTATCCACTCATACTTCTCCATTGGAAGCAAAAACCGAGGCAGGATCGGACTTCTTTTCCACAACCGCAGCCTTCGCTTCAATGCACTCGCTGTAGATGTGTCGTACTCGGATGATTGGCGCGCTGTCTCCACTGCGGATAGTGTCCAATCCTTTTCTCGCACACGAACGACACTGATAGACACGTTCTTTCTTGTCCAAGCGCGCTGAAGGAGATCAACGATGTCCGTCAGAAACGCTTGGGGAGGTTCCGTGTCGGAACAGAGCAACAAGACATGATCAGCCTGCCGAATACACAGATTCGTCCACATGCTCAGTTGTGGGTCTCCTTCGTAGATCAGAAGGTCGTTAGATCCCTCGAGGTCACCCAGCCAAGCGCTCATGTTCGCGCGTGCCAAACGTGAACTACTGGACCATTGCTCGCCAAGGGATTCTTCAGCGCGCGACGAAGACACAATATCGGCCTTTCCGATCGTCTTGAGAGCTGACTTCAGGTAGGTGCAAAAAGTAGAAATCTCAGTCAGCTTCGTGAGGGAAATCACAGCAACTGTGCTGATTGGGAGCACCGACGTCTCGGAAGCGTCTTTTGTTGATATTGCAGGCGAACTCAAAGAAGCCAAGAAATTTCGACCGGTCTTCAAACCCATGTGATCAGTCATGGCAGAATCAGGATTGGTCTTCGACAAGCGCTTAGCCAAGTTGGTGGTGAAGTGAATCAGCACCGTAGGACTTTCACTGACAACAAAGTCAAACACACAGCGCGGCATCTGTGAAATGTGGGAGTCACGAACAGCAAACACAGTGGAGTTACTTCGTCCAGCGGCCAGCATATCCATTGCCCCCAATGTGGCGCCTCGAACCAACTCATTCGTAGTCTCAACCAGTTTGCTTCGATGGGTCTGGACTTGAATCGCTCGAAGTCTGCCGCTGATGACTGTGAAAACCGAATCACATACGTCTCCTCGATCAAACAACGTTTCACCTCCTTGCAGATGGATCGAGTCAAATGCACTATCAGTGACGCACACGAGTGAGCTGTACTGACGAATCACATGGTTCGCACAAGTCATAGCAATTGTGTTGGTTGGTAGATATCCTGCGAGTAATGAACCTGGAATCGACACAATCGTAGACCCTGACTCACAAACGAGACGAACTTGAGACGCCGCACTGCCTAGAAAACAATTCGCCAGCCCAATTTCACAGCCTCTTATCGCTTCAGTGAGCAAAAGCGGCTGGCTGTGGATGACACTTTCAACTCGTACCTTCCCGTCTATAATCACATACACATTCGACGAGACTGTGGCTTCGTCGATAACAAGCTCATCGTCGCAGGATAAGACGCAGCCGACATCGACGATGGCACTTGCCAAGCTTTCATCAAGCGCACCAAACGCACACGCAATTGTGCTCGCTACGGTGTCCAACGTTGCCTGTCCATCGAGTACAACGTCATTCCAGCTGGAGGACGGAATCATCGGCTCTGCAGACTTCGGTGAAACACCAAAATGATCGATGAGTGACTTGGCCGATATTTTCTCCACTTGATTGAGCGCTGCTTGAGCGAGTCTGAAGAAGCTGTCGGGATATTGTTCGACAACCGCAACAACCGCCGAGGCAGGGACCTGGAAGATGATAGTGCCATCCCTCGCACTTGTTGCTGACAATCCGCCCACTAGTCTTCTAAGCAAATCGCCTTCTGCCTTGCAATTTGAGTGAAGCTCCTGCAGTAGTGCGACAATAAGAGAGAGCGAAGAGGTGACAGTATCTCCCCTGCCGATGCGTTTGGTGAACGTCTGGTCGTTAGATCCGTGGATGACGAGCTGCGCTTCTCCCGACGCGACCATCAAAATGGAGCCATCATGCTCCCCTCGCGCAAAGATCTCGTCGCCTTTACGGAGCTTGAGGATCTTGATATCACTACAAGAGCAGAGTCAACATCTCTCAAGCTTCGAACCCCCGCCAAACTCCGAGCTACGTACTGAGCAAGCAAGTCGACGTATTCACTTCGGAGGAACGAAAAGACCTGAAAAGCGAGCTCGTGAGTCTCAGCTGTTCGGGTTCGTTGGTTTCATCCGACCTCACCTTGGCGAGCGTGTCGTAGATCATCTTGCTCTGCTCGGGCGTGCACTTGCGCTGCAGGCTCATGGGCAGCGCGCTCCAGTCGTGCCGGTCCATGGCCGCATTCTCCTCAATGAGCTCGCGCTCGAGCTCCTGGATGTCCGTGAAGGACTTGGAGTGGCGCTTGCGCTTGGAGGTCGGCGACGTCGGGAGCGACGGGGCCGCCGGCGGCGCCTTCCGCGGCCGCACCTGTCGCGAGGCGATCCAGACGTAGAGCGTGGCGACGGCGCCCAGGAAGAGCGTGCAGGCGCCGACGCCAAGCGCCAGCAGCTGCTGGTGGTGGTCGAGCCACGGCTCCATCGCCACGGCAGTCAGTTCAGATTCTTCCCCCTCGCATGACGTCTTCTTCAACGTGGATCTGGATTGTTGCATAAATAGACACAATTGGTTTTGAATTTACATAAACACACTTCCGCACTGACCAATGCCCGGCCACTGGTCAGAATCCACAAGGAACCAGGATGGCCAAGAAGAGCCGAGTGGCGGGCACGAGTGGTTCCAGCGACCAGCCGCGCGCGCGGATCGCGCAGGAGTACGACCGCCTGATCAGCCAGTTCGGCGAAGATCCGTTCCTGCCGGCCGCGGTCTGCCAGCGCACGGAGGGCCTGACCAAGGTGCTCGATGAGGCCGCCGCCGCGTCGCCGAAAAGCCGCCATGAGCTGCTCAAGGAAGTGACCCAGAGAAGCCTCCACTGTGCCCAACTCATCGAAAAGGCCCTCGCTGCAGCCGAGCAGTTCAAGCGATCGGACGAGAAGATTGCCGAAGCTTACCGACGACACGAATCCGGAATCGTTGGTGAGGACTCGGACAAGGACGAGGAAATGGAGGCGTCAGATGACGAAGACGACGGTGGCGCGTCCGCTGTTCTGCTGAGAGATCTGATCACAGCAAGCGAGGATATGAAGCAGGCGCAAAGAAACCTCGCCAGGGTTGGCGTCGTGACGAAGTCAACCAAAGCGAGTCGTGACTTGCTCTCATCGTCAGAAACACTACTGCAAGCTTCAGTGGTCGATGAGACTCCAAGCACAATCGTTAGTGACGAATTTCGCGACTTGTATATGGAAGAGTTCACGACTGCTTTCGGCGACGAGCTCGACCAGTTCCGACAAGAAGATCGCTTCGAGAGCAAGGATGTGACATATTTAATCTCCGCCATTCAGTCCGGCGCCGACATTTTTACGCCTCTCCAGAAGAAATTGTTTGTAGAGTCTGCACAGGCGGGAAAGAGCAAATAGACGTGCAATAGAGAGAAGCGGATGTAATTCTATCGGGTTGTGTTCGGAGAATGATCACAGAAGTACACATTAACGAACTGGAGCGAGATGATGGAGCTACGGTCCGGATCACTTCTTCACGCTTGTCTCAGTGACGCGAGCTTTTCCGACAACCCGGTAGTAACGCTCCAGGGGCCTCTCCTGAAGCTGTCTACTTTGCGCTGATCGTTTCTGTCGGCGAGTTCTGCCACCACTATGCTGCTCGCCAAAAAAGTCCATGATCCACGCTAACACGCCATCCTTGCCACGATTCAACACCTCGAAACCTGGGCGGAAGAGGGGGTCAACATGCAGCTTGGTCACGTCGGAAGTCTCGTCGACATTGGGAGGTTCTGTCGTTCTTCGGCGCTTCGTATTTTCGTTTTGCGTGGACGAGCGGCGATAGAAGTAGCAGGTATGACCCTCGCTGGAACCTGCCATGCTAGTTGCGACGCGACCGATGTTCTCTACGTCGAAGCCATAGATGTCGATCACTTTACGGGGGACATGGAAACTAACAAACCACTGGGTATTGCTTCCGTTGAAGATGCGCGCCATGTGATGCATCACATCTGGAGGAAATCCGACATCAAAGCTGTAAACATGAGAAAAAGGGTCGAGTGACTTGGCGTCTGTGATGTCTCCAGCCGTGAAAATAGTGCGATTGGCCTTGTTCTTGTTAATATCGAGCTGAAGCACACTTCTCAGGTTATGGAGCGACAGATGCCATCGAAGCTCTTCCAACTCAACACCGTACGAGACTTCAACCCCAGGGTCAATTGCAACGTGGACGTTGGGCTTGCCGAGTCCGGAACCAACATCGAGAAAGAGACTGGACTTGGACAGCTCGCAGTGCTCCTTCATGTAGTCAACGACACGCTGGAACGAGTTCTGCGTGATCTCTCCGTATATGGCACCGCCTGCTGCGTTGCCACCGAGTGCCCCTGTCTGTTTTCGAATTGCGCGATACGCTTCAGAGACTTCCAACTCCAAAAAGCGATTGGCGACGTCCCTCTCCCGGGTGAGATCCATCGGCGTGGCCTTGCCCGGGGTACCGGGCCCGCTCAGCGACATGCGTGCACGCTTCTTGTTAGTGCTGAGGAAACAATTATCAAACGCCTTGACAGTGCTATTGCCGATGCTTTGGCGCTTGCGTTTGGCCGTGACAGGCTCCTGCAGCTCCTCGACGTCGATGATCTCGACAGGCGGAGGCGTGGCGCTATTATTACTGCTCGGGCTAGGCTTGGGCTGCCGGGGCCTGCGCACGGGGGTGCGAAAGGCGCCGTCGGTGACCGCCGCGGCCTCGCCGTGCTTCTTGAGCGCGCCGACCATCGGCATGGCACCTTCTGGCCGTTGATCAGATTCGGGAGTGAGGAGGTCCATCCCGGAATTTCAAACTTCCGAAAAAACCCACCGTGTTTTCGGGATTCATGCCACCGTGTTCTGCTCATGACCTATTCCAGGTGGGTTCACTTTCAAACCCATTTTCTGATCCGGGACCCGTTTGTGCCGGAGTGATTGTTGAAGTGGCATCTGTTTCGAGAGGGGCTTCTATTCGAGGCGAGCGAGTGGGTCGAAACGGCCCTCTCGTCACTCGACAACTGCCGCGTGAGTATGTATGTATAGCTAGCTGCGTGTGGGCGGAGCAGCGCGGTTTATTTAGCGCAGAGGGTGCTGACGCGATGTCTCCGCTCTGTGAGTCCCTTCCCAGCGCCGCGCACTCCAGACGCCCACGATGAAGGCCACTCCCTCGAACGCCACGTGCAACGCGCTCATCGTCCACCCGCTCTCCATGTTCTCGGCCGCGACACCCTCGTACGGCGCCGACTGGCGACTCGCGGCGTTCCTCTTCCAACGCCAGGAGATGCAGCACTTGCTTCAGCAGGAGCAAGAGCACCAGCAGCGAACTCTCGCCTCGGCGTCCCGCGAGCCACCGCGCAAAATGAGCTTACTTGACTGCGCCTGCGAGGAGAACTTGAAGTCGATCCTCGGCTACCTCGACGGTGTCTCGCTTTGCGCGGCACGGAGGGTGTCGCGCCAGTTTCATGAGCTCAGCAACAATG
Organism: Pythium myriotylum; assembly: GCA_023091665.1. Lineage (NCBI taxonomy): Eukaryota > Oomycota > Peronosporomycetes > Pythiales > Pythiaceae > Pythium > Pythium myriotylum. The sequence continues at coordinate 1,812,701 of JALJCQ010000014.1, forward strand.
AACAGTACTGGTACAACTTGTGCATCGCTGAATGGGCGATCTCGCCGGATCAATTGCGCCAGCGCCCAGAATCGTACCAGGCACTTTACAAATTCGCCTGCCAATCACTCCAGAAATTAATTCGCGAATTCTTCCAAGAGCAATGTCTCACTTCAATGCAGACGTCGTTCCGTATCCCGAGAGATACTGCGCTGACCATTGCACGCCGCTCGTTCGTGCCCTACTGAGTTGCAACTCAATGCTTTCGTGCTGCTGTTTCTACTCATTAGAAAGTTGACAGCCACGCAAACAAATTGAATGCATATCTTTTGTTCAGCCCTTGAGTTGTTCACTGTAGTTGATTGTAGAGTTTGGCTTCGTCTTCCTCGGAACTTACCGCAATTTCTTCCAAGTCTCCGGACACAATGAAGTGTTGGAGAATAGCGCCAAACTCAGCATCGCGCACATCTTTCTCACACCCATGCGACGAGTCAATGACTTCACCAGCAGAATGCATCCACTCTACATTTTCGCTGGTCTTCTTACGCCGCCTCTTGCGTACAGGTAGTCCGCCGAGGTTCTTGGTCTTGTTGGCCGAGTTTGGAGGGAGTAGCCCCAGCTTCACCTCACGGTACAACTCTGCAATATACTCGACTGCATGGGGTACTTCGACAAACGAGTCAATGGGTGGGTGGCCAGAGGTGTTTGATTGATTACCCTGACGAATGGTATCGACGAGGGAGCATAGAGCAAAGTAAGCTGCATTTGATGCCGCATTCTTCAGATGAACTGATCCAGATTGCTGATCAGCAATACTACGAAGTTTTCTTTCAAGTACCTCAAGTTGGTGTTCGTATTGTTCCCGTAGTGCTGCCTCGCGTTCCTCATACATTATTTTGACTTCAGCAAATACTTGTGAAAGAAGCGTCTCCTCTCGCTGTCTTCGCGCAGCTTCTGCCTTCAATTTATTTTGATTGAGATCCACGCGACGGCACTGCGCCGCAAACTTGAGCGTCGAAAGCGTCTCTGCAAGATTTGCAGGCTGATCATCTATTGTTGCAATCAATACAAGACTGCCGTTTCCGTTCATTAGTCGAGATTGAAGCAACTTGGTGAGCTGGGAATCGCGGAAGCGAATATGCTTGCTTCCCGAAATTCTCGTTGGCGATCGCAGTTTCTTTGTCAGCGCGGGCCAACGAGATCGGCTACGACGCTTCTCTTGGCTCGCAAGGGCTGCAATGACGCTCCCTAGCGCACTGAGCGACCGGTTGATGAACTTCGCCTCTCGGATTCGAAGCTCCTGTCGTTTTCGGGTCGTGTGGAGGAAGTGAAGAGCACCCTCAACACGCTCCGACCCCGCGAGATCGACAAACGAAACAGTGCACGGTTGATCAGAAAATGCACCATACTCACTACTAATTCGCTTCCGTCGAATATATATGGACAAGAGCGTGTGACTCCTTGACGATGTCTTGTTGCGGGCAGTGGCCGCTAAAACGCGATTATGTGTAGCGAGCTCAAGTAGCGTGCGTGCATCGTTGACTTGCTCGATCGGGATTTCACTTAGTCCTTCTACATAGAAGACGTTTGTGGAAGGATCTAGACGCACTTGGAGATTGTTCGTTCCATGCGAAGCTTGCCGTCGGTCATCTTGCTGCCGGACGGTTTGGCTGCTCCTACCTGGAGGAGTCAACAAGTCTTGGATACTCTCGAGGTAGATTTGAAGGAAAGACATCGATACTTCAAGTTTTATCCCGCGTCGTTTACTCTCCAAGCTACCGTTAAAGTCATTGATTCGGGAGAGAATATCAACCATTGCCCGTGGAATGATTCCGTATTCTCTGTCGTCTTTTGTTGCGGAGTGCGGTTGAAGACCCATGGTGTACGTCTTTCCGGTCCCTGTTTGGCCGTACGCAACAAAAGTCGCGTGAGCTCCAGCATGACTCGAGGCAATTCCAGCGGGAGCTGCATCCTCAACCGTAGCGTTGAGAACTCGTTGAATATCATTGTGAGCAGCTGCAGAGTAGACATCACTTTGAGACGTCCATGGAGGGAACACACAGTCAAACTCAAAACGGCGCCGAGGCCCATGTCCGCCGGAAGCAAGTACTTGCGAAGGCAGAGAGACTGCCGGGAGAGCTTTTGGAGTAGACTGCGCCGAATTGAAGCCTTCGACCTCATACTCTATGATGCCATCCGATGCTCGCTCATTGTCCTCCGTGTCACTCGTACTCTGAACGCTCGTGGTATCATTCCACACGACATTCATGTTATCGATATGTCTCCGACGGCATCTCACAACAACTTGAATCAGCTGAGAGTCTACGGGCGTAACAGAGGAGCAAGGGGAGTCCAGCAGTGAGGCCATCTTCCGATCGATAAGGTGTGAGAGATCCGGGGGACTTTTGAGCAGCTTCGTGGTCTGGTCAGAGTTCTCCCTTTGTTTAGGAGAAAACTTGCTGCCCTTGAGACTGTGGCTTCGTGTCTTCGTTTTAGGAGTCGTGGGATTGACGCACTCGCCTTTTTTGCTGCTTTCGTTCGACATCAGCAAACAAGACGACTGGGAAGTTAGCCTCCCATTATTGGTATGCAGTGGATTCGTGGTCATTAAATCGATCAATAATCAAGGCGGTGACGAAACGACGCGACTGCTCAGGCAGAGATGATGAAAAGGATCCTTGCAGGCTAATGAAGGTCTCGCTTGTCTAGCGCTTATCCTACGGTTTACATCATTGGTGTGGCAATGTACCGACTTCAACTACTGGGGCATTGCAAAGACTTTGTAGAGCAGATTGGTCGACTTCCTCAACTTACGCCGAAGTGAAATCACCCCAGTCGTCATCTTCATCCACAGTGCTCGGCTTCATCGTTTGAGCTGTCTTGTTTGAAGGGGATGCGAGCGCCACAGGGTCGGCTGGCGGAGGAGGAATCAATGGTATCTTCGGTGGAGATACCGCGCTGCGCTGCGTTCCTTCCGGTCCTTCAGAGCTCGTACGACGGCGAGACTGTGAGGAGTCCGCCCCACTGTTCATTTTCAGATTTATCCGAATTGTGGATCCCTTTGGAATGCTCAGGTCCTGGGATCGCGGCGACGTCGCGGCGCTCTCAGTGGATGCTTCAGCAGCGGACTGGGCTGCAAGTGCCGCAACTTCCATCTGGCGGTGCACGTACTTCACATAGTCTTGAAGCGCCGCCTTAAAGTTGAAAGCACTTGGTCTCTCTGGGAAGCCAATGCCCAAATACGCGCGTCGTTTTGTTGCCTCGTCTTCAACGCGAACCATAAAATACCTTGAAGAATCCGCGCATTCCTGGACGTAGAGCTCCAGAGTCAGCTCCCTCGAGATTTCAACAGGGCACTGAGCAAAGAGCGTGCGCTCTTTGTGCGCTCCGTCGGCGTCCTGGTCCTTCGGGGGTTCATACATTCGAATCCAGCACGAGTCGCCCTTCTGAATGACTTGTAAAGAGCCTGTGAGGAAAGGATGCTCTGGGTCCCACGCGTCAGCGCGCGGAGTCAGCGTGCTCACGTGGGCAGCCGGCACGTGGTAGAACCACACGCGGGGCTCGTGGAATAGTGTCTGCTCCAGCACGATCTCGTCCATTATTGTCTGTAGCTCTTCGAGGGTTCTTCCGATTCTGCACAGAAAGATCAATACTCTGAACAAAGCGCGTTCTATCAAAATCTATATACATTTTGGGAGACAAAGAATGTGTGAAATGGGTTCACTCCATGAACAGCTCCCGTCGGATTTCCGGCGTGATCTGGTGATGGAAGTGCTGCTTCAAGAGCGCCTTCATGGCTTCCTTGTCGGCGCGGGAGATGTCGTTCTTGTATCGCTCGGCGAACGTCAGCAGCGACTGATGCCAAAGCACGGGCAACGTGCGGGTGTCTGCCGTGAAGCGTAGGAAGTGCTTGCTCAGCTCAGCGATCACTCGAGTGGGCAGGCTGTACTTCTTGTTGAGAAGAATGCGTATGAAAATACTGTTGCCGCCCGAGTACGGCATGGTCGCAAGCTTCATAAGCGTTGCAGCTGAGTGAATGGCCGGGACAGAGACCTTGGCAAGTACGCTACCAATAATCGCAGCCTCTCGTTGAGTGCAGTTCTGGCTTTCACAAAGTGGGATGATGATACCCTTGAAAAACGCCTGAGGCTTGTACAAAGCTTTCTTTAAAGCCATGTACAAGTGAAAGTTGAGGCGCTTGTTGTCACGAATATCTTGGCGCACGTGTTCGAGAAGAAAGATGTTGAAGAAACGCTGGGCCATCTTCGGGTTCAAGTTCGAGGCGAAAAGGCGAGTGGCGGCCCACATTGCGTGTGGAGACCACTTTTCGGGGTTCGTCAACCACAAAATGTCCTCCCAGTTGGTCAAGCTTGGGACAACCTTGAAAGCCTTCGGAAGCTTACCGGACGTGTACCGCTGCAAGAGCTTGCCAACTCCTGTATAGACTTCTACAATCTTTGGGTCGAACTGTTGACGCTGGGCAATGTCATCTCCATCGTCCATCTCGCCACGCTCGCGGGCTTCCTTCTCGTAAATCTTGTCCATGATGATATCTGCCAAGTTGCGGCGCTCAGCACCTCCCATCATGAAACTCGCGAGCACCTCTTCGTCTTCCTCGTCAATTTCGATCTCTTCGACGTATCCGTCGTTGATACGTACGAGGTCTTCGCCTTCATAATCGCCGTCCTCCATGTCATCGTCCTCAAACTCCTCGTCGCTGCTCTCCTCGGCCTCAGCGCGCGCAAACTGAGCGGCCGCTCGACTAGCAGACGGTGAGGCCTTTTTGCTTTGACGCTCAGCAAGTTCTTGCTCCTCCGCTTGCTGCTGGCGCGCGAGCGCGAGCGTCTTGCGAGTCAGGTTCTCGGGCACGACTTCGGCGCCTTCGTCGTCGTCGTCGCTCATGTCGACGTCGCCATTCTTTTGGCTCTTCTTATCGTACCAGGGCTTCTGGTCGTACGCAAGTTGCTTCTCCAGCGGCGACGCACGCTTCGGCTTTCCCTTGGACGCCTTGGGCATCGTGCTCTCTCGATCTGGTCCTGGAGGTGGTGGCTGGGCACGGCTTTGGTCTTGGCAACCAACCAGTCCGTCAGGAGCTGCACGAGAGCAGAGTGATGGTGAATGCACACAATTATGTGGACCCCATTATAAGTGGCTTCTCGTAAGAAGAAACGGTAAATACCACACCCATCACCGATCTCGCACGTTGAAGCAGGACGAGATCGGCAGAAACAACGCGGGGGCATGAGCGAGACCGCGTCGCAGATCTCGGCCGACGCGCCGGCGGACGACGACGGCGGCTACCGCGTGCGTGGGGCCGCGAGTGGGGGCGCGCAGTCGGGGCTGACCTGTGCTGTGGGACAGATGAGCGAACGAGCGCTGACGGACGTCGACGAGCTGCTGCGGCTGGATGCCGAGGACGAGAGTCTGCGTCGGTACAAGGAGACGCTGCTGGGCGCTGCAGCCCACGGAGATCTCGGTGGTGGGTGAGGAGGCGTGGACGCGATCCTCCGAGTGGATTGGTGACTGTGGCTTTCGGCTCGCAGACACGAATGACAAGCGCCGCGTAGTCGTGGAAGAGTTCAAGGTTGTGTTTGAGTATGGACGCCAGGAGATCACCTACCGCTTAGATACGGCCGAGGGCTTGAACCACATGCGCACGACGCCATTCATCATGAACGAGGGCGTCCGCTACAAGTTTGCGATCAAGTTCCGCGTGAACCAGGCTATAGTAAGCGGCCTTCGCTTCCGAAACAAAGTCAAGAAGACGGTCCTGTCCAATTCGGATGAGATCGTGCTTGGCTCCTACGCCCCTCGCTCGACCCCTTACGAGTTTGTATACCCTCGCCACGAATGGATGGACGCGCCGTCCGGATTGTTCTACCGCGGCAAGTACATGGCGCAGTTCCGCTTCGTTGACGACGACCAGCAAGAACACCTCAAAGTCTTCTACACCTTTGGTGCGTGGGTTATTCTCGAGCAAGTTGGAATCGTTTCTGATGGAGATTGTGGCAATAGAGATCCGGAAAGCGTGAGATAAATGGACACCACTCGCAATCGCCAAGCGTGAAGGGTCACAGGATCCCACGGTTAACACCTAGCCTACTGAAATAGTCCATATGTTTCGTCTACGCCCTTTCACAAGCTCACCTGTTTGACTCGCGTGCGGTGGATGAATGGAGTTTCTCACCGAAGCCCAGCGAGCGCTCTTCGCACACGGCGGCTGTCTCGCGGACTACGACGTGCTCAAGCCCATCGGCAAAGGCAAGTTCTCAGTCGTGTACAAGGCCCAGCGATGCCACGATGGCGTCGCGGTTGCGCTGAAGAAGATCGCGATCTTCGATCTCATGGACGCGCGCGCACGAGAGAAGACCCTGAAGGAGGTGCGACTCGTCCAATCTGTGAGCCACGAGAACCTCGTCCAGTACTTGGATGCGTTCTTGGACGGGAAAGAGTTGTACATTGCGTTCGAGTGGGCTGATGCCGGAGATCTCAAGCGACAGATCCGGAAAGCCAACGAGCGCCAGGTGCGACTGGATGAACGCACGATCTGGCGGTACTTCAGCCAGCTATGCGCTGCGATTCGATACCTCCACCGAGCAAGGATCATGCACCGAGATCTGAAACCAGCGAATATCTTGCTCACAACAAAGGGGATCGTCAAGGTTGGAGACTTGGGACTCGGTCGCCACCTCAGTGAGGATACGCTGGAAGCTCATTCAAAAGTTGGAACGCCGCTGTATATGTCACCGGAGGTACTAAAAGGTGAAGGCTATGACTGGAAAAGTGACGTATGGTCGCTTGGATGTATCCTTTACGAGTTGGCGATGTTACGGTCGCCATTCAAGTCGGAGGGACTTAATCTTTATGGACTCTTCCAAAAGATCAACAAGTGCGACTACGAGCCAATCCCTGAGATCTATAGTGCCCATTTGCGAACACTTGTGTCAACAATGATATCACTTGAAGCCACGCGTCGGCCTTCCATAGATGAGGTGTGGGAGGCCTGCCAGCTGCACCCTCAGACGATCGATTTGCACCAGCGCGCGCAGCCAACAACCAAATCAACCTCATCTCCGAGGATAATGCAATCGACTATCTCTTCACGCCCATCTTCTCAGCAGAGCGACGATAAGAATTCGAACAGCTTAAGCTCCTCAAGACCGACGTCCTCGGAGAAGACACTCGCTCGGTCTCATCGCAACGATAAAACCGACGAAGAAGTCGCCAAAAGACATGAAGAAATGGCCATGGAGCTGTTGTACGAGCGGCTCAAAATACTAGAAGCAGACTGTGGTGTTAATTTAAGGAGTGGAATTAGTCGCCATCACTTTGGAAGTGAATCCCAGTACGTTGAACCGTGGACTCAATCTCCCAGCTACCGTTTCCAAGAAATGTGCCGAGTAGCGAGATGGCTAACGGAAGTAATCCAGCACGCTTTAGGTTCATCTAATCAGCAGCTCCAGTTTGGTGAAGCTGATCAACAACCCATCGCCCGTGTGCAATTACTTCTTTTAGCAGCAGAAAAGGTCGGAGTCGATCCAAAAGAGCTCGTTCGATTCAATGCAGCGACGCTGACTTCTGGATGTGGGCTGGATGTCGTACTTTTCCTTCAAGTCTTGAGTGAAAGAGCAGACGAAGCCCTTCGACATACTCGACCACACCCGACATATCCACGCGAAATAGTTGACGTCCTTGAAGCGGATGATAACTGGGAGGCGCTGTCAGACGACATGGATGCTGCGAGTGGTGGAGACTTGACGAAATCGGTATCTCGAGAGAGCGTTGCTAGTGATGATGATTGCGAATTCGTGGATGCACGATGGCTGATTGTGAGAGAGTCGGAAAGACCCCCAACTTTTTCCGCCGGCGAACAACAGGAAATGATTCATTCCACCATCGACGCTGCTGCATGGAGAAGTGAAGTGGGGCGAGTGCAGCAAAAACTATCAGTCCGCTGTCGAGCGAGTGCAGACGAGGCCTCAGCTAGTTTTGGTACTGGTTGGGCGCAACGCCTGGTTTCTCTCAGGAAACATTGTGCTATCATCAACGACAACCAGATCCCAGTTGTGACAGGGCTAAGCAAGATCGAGAGTATTCGTCGAAATGGGTACGAAATTCTGGCGAACAAAGAGTCTCGGCTTCAACAACAATTTGACTACATCGGGACGCAACGTGCTGCATTTGTGACGCGCTTACAGCAGTTGCAGAAATCAGCAAAGGATCTGGCAAGGTCCGTCGAAGGAAATGTGGAAATGCTCAGCTCAGTTGAGACGAGACTGGAGTCTCGAGTACGCGAGCTAGAGAGAGCGAACGTGCGGGTGACAGACGCAACTCCACTACTCCAACTGAAGTCTCAACTCCAGCGACTCAAGGAGGAGAACCATGCACTCCAACTTCAAATTGAGTTGGGGCGCGTCCGGAACTTCCGGAACCATTTCAGTTGAAGGATGAACAATTTTGATGATCGCAAACTGTCAGAGTCGAGTTGCGAGCACTACGTGCCGATGCTGTGCGAACAACATGACGAACGTCTTAGCAGTGACGTGGCACAACACATATGAGAATGTGCACTTGATTGAGCCTGTCAAAGTGCAAGACTGCACACTTCACTGAACTCTGGCTCCAAAAAGAGTTTTTTGGTTCTTTCTTGGAAGAAGGGGCCAGTGGTCAGACCCAACTTCGAAAACCGAACACTGACTGGAAACGGGAAGCCAGTTATTGTAGGAGGAACAAGCCGTTCCAAATAACAAGCGGGGTACCAAGCGAGTCCTTCTACGCGATATATTCATACAGTTCCTCGTCAAAATGTACTAGTTGAATGTCGATTTAGCCTCTTGATAAGGAAATGCTTTCGAAGGATGAGTGTCGTTGCCGCTGAGTGATGTCGTTGCCCTGAGAGTCAATCAGGTTCACGTCGTCATATAACGAGTCGTCATCCTCCTCCTTGTTCATGCCGAACTCCATCCACTGCATGATGATCACGTAGCCGACAATATTCACGATACTGAGCGCTCCGAGAGTGTAGAACATGTACTCGAAGTGGCCATCGTTGAGAGACGCGGGGATATAATTCTGGAATAGCAGCGTGAAAGTTGACGTCAGGTTGCTTCCCATGGCGACCATGAACAGGTTGATGGCTTGGCATGTGCTCTTCAAATAGATCGGTACCTCCGTGTAGAACAACTCGTATGCTGTTACGTTGATCAAACACTCGGCGACGGCAACCATGATGTACATCGGGACAGCGTATCCCCATGAGATATTGTTCATCGGTTCATGAGAACCATTATCCCGAATGGCGGATCCGTTTTCGTCCTTGAGCTCTCCTGCATTCCTTCGAATTACCTCGAACGCACCAGCCCAGAACATCGTCAATGCAGCGATAATCAGTCCTGTGAGCACTTTGCCAAATGCGCTAGGAAGTCGGCCGGTCACACGCGTGTAGAATGGGTACACAAAGTTGTCGAGTATCGGAATCAAGACAATGATAGTCAGGGGATCGAAAATACTCAGGCTAGCACCTGGAACTTGTGAGGCGGTGGCATCGGTTGGTGAGTCAGCACCCACACGAAGATCGCACTGTTGGGCAATAGACTGGAAGTTGGCATCGAGTTGGTCGTAAGCACACTCCCACATGATCATGAAAGATGCAAATGGGAGGACCCGAAGCACCATCTTGATTTCGTCGACCGTTTCATCGTTATACCGACCACCGTTCGAGGCCTTGGACTTATCCATGTACGCAGTATTCATCCCGTAACGGATCCAAGCGTACATGCCGACAAGGCAGAGAAGTACCACGATGTACGACAAGAATTGACCAGCACTGGAAACGTCGGCGAGGAATGCGGCGAGCAGGTTCAGCGGGAACGCAACGCCGAAGGAGACGAGTCCGTAGTACAGCATGCGGGCCTCGTAACTGTACGCACAGTTGCCGCGTACGATGGACCACAATTTCGTGAGTGCACTATCTTGAGGAGGGAAATGAACAAATCTCGGGGTGCCGATGAAGAAGAGGGCGTAGGCGAACACCATGATGCCTCCGGTGATGATGAAGTTGGCAAAATAACCGTACTGTTGTGGGATGGCCCCAGAGCCTTCCACACAGAGCACCGACAAGTAACCGTACGAGAATATGGCGCCGAGGTTGATCACGATGTAGAAGTAGCTGAAGAACTTCTCTTTTTGGCTCACCTCGTTCGGGTCGTTCGGGTCAAACTGGTCCGCTCCAAAAGTGATGACATTAGCCTTGATCGCGCCGGTGCCGATGGCGACGAAGCCGAAGAGTCCAATGTGGCACACAACGTTGGCAATGTCCTTGTGGTCGAGCATGATGTTCGGGTGCGCGGAGACAGCGAGCAAAAAGGCGCCGATCGTATACCAGACTCCGAAGACCCAGAGCGTGCGGAAGCGCCCCCATTTCTCGTCGGCAATGTACCCACCGAGCAGCGGCGACAGGTAGCAAATGGATGTCCACGTGGACTTGAGCGAGTTGGAGCCGACTTGCGACCATCCGATGCGGCCCATGAAGTTTTTAAGTCCCTGGTTGATGCCGTAGTAGCTCACGCGCTCGGCGAACTCGAGAATGAGAATGAAGGAGCAGACGTGGAGCAGGACGTTCTTGAAGTGGCGCTCGCGTTTGTCCCAGGGACCTTCGATGTAGTAGGAGGACGAGGGCGACTCGACGCTGCCGTTGTTCATGTTGGGGGACTTGGAGAAGGGCGAGTGCGAGTTGGAGTGCGTGGACTGGCCCGAGCTGCCCATGGTGTCCGCGGCCTTCTTCAGTTCGCTCTCGCGGCTCTCGCTCTCGCGGCTCCCGCCCCCTCTCTCGTCGATCTTCTTCTCTCGCGTGCGAGACTCGCCCCGCCGGCCGTCAGAGGAGGTGGAGGGAGAGTGAGATGAATGCCCGAGGCAGCCGAGGCAATGCGAAGGAGATGGGGGGTAGTTTGCGGAATTACAGAAACCACCCGCAAATTACCAAAACCGCTCGCCACGCCTGCCAAAGCCGGAGCATCCGTTCGCTGCGGCTAGGGCTCGTGATGTCGCACATCTCGAATTTCGAACATCGTCCGCTCGCCGTATCGCAGTGGATCGGGCGTTCTTCAAGCGGAGGATACTGATATAAGAGCGAGTGATCACCCTCACGAAGTGGCGGTCCCGAGTCTGGTTTCTCCTCCACGCCCACTGGCTGTTCCACTGAGCGCAAGTTGTGGCCGGTTCAATCGCCTTGGAGAGGGGATGCAATCACTTTCGACAGGGACGAGCACTCCCTGTCGTCGGCCGAGTCACGCGCGCTCGTCGGGTTCGGTCGGTTATCTGAGTCCATCTCTGAGTCCTCTTTTTCTCACGGCTGAGTCCTGGGTGGAGAGCGAACCAAGTCGAAGAAGGATGGATGCTCCTCCCGCGGCGCCGCGGACGGCGCTCCAGACGACGCTCGACGTCGCCTCCTCCGCCGCCACCCTCGTGCTGCGACCCTACGTGGTCGCCGGCCGCGCCGCCTACCAAGCGACCTCCTTTGCCGTGACGGCACCCATCAAAGTCACCAAGCACGTCGCCAACACCATCTCCGGATCGTGGCAGCCGCCGCAGCAGGCAGCCGACGAGCGCCCGCCCGTCGATCTCTTCGGCGAGCATGAGGCGCCTACGCCTGCAGTCTCGACGCCTCCGAGCGGCCCAAAAGAAGAAGAGCCCGTTGATGTGGTGGATGCCCCTCTCGTGGAAGGTGTGCTCTTCGAGTCCGAAGCTCCCGTGCAGCCAGATCACGATCAGGACTCCGCACCGGATCTGAGCCAGTCGGCTCAGCCCGCCGCCTCGACTCAAGGTGTCGTGTCGCAGCTCATATTCCTCCCCATCCGCTTTGTGTCCTCAAGCGTTGCTTCGGCTGCAACTCTACCAGCTTCCGCGATCTCGTTCGGCGGACGCACGTTGTCTGGTGCAGTGTCAACTTCTCAGTCTCTTGCGTCCTCTGCTCTCGTAGCGTCCGGTGGACTCGCATTGCGTACTTCTCGGCATGTCGCTAGTGGACTCACGCACGGTGCCGTTTCGACCGCTCACCGTATGACTGGTTTGGTGGGATCGTCCGTGCGCACAGCAAGCTATGTGATTCCCCCGTCCGTTTCGAACGCATTATGGCAGGGCATGGAGAAAACGGGGAGTGTCTCGACGAATGTCATCTCGTACGCGATCGCAGTTCCTTCTTATCGAATGGCCCAGGCTCTTATTCCGGAACTCGGAGAGTTTTTCACCGAGCAACAGCTTGTGGATACAACGAAGGATGGTGTGAAACTCCTTGTGAAGGTGCTCGGCCCACAGAATGCGTTTTACGTGCTGAAGTTTATGTATGAGATTGTGAACAGCGAAGAAGTCTATGATACCTTCTTGTTATGCCAAGATCTCGTGAGAGAATCCCTCGATGCCGACAACTACAAGAAGGCTGGCTCATCGGTCAGCAAAGCTACTGGCTTGGAGAACCTCACACCAGTTATTTATAGCATCTATGAAATGATGCCGTCCATGGACGAAATTGTGGATGCGGCGTTTCTCGTTGGTGAGGTTGTGGACGAAATTGCAGCACAAGTTGCTGAGATTCCAGTCAAGAATGAGAACATTTTGGACTCGGGGCGATTTGAGCTCGTGCTGAGCGAGGATGAGGATGAGCTTACTACAGTTGATGAGCGAGACGGTGAGCGTAGCTCATTGGGAACTTCTATGTCCGAGCCGATGACACCACCAGTTGATCTTGAAGCCTTCGCCGGAACCAACTCGCAAGATGCGGGTGAGTCAGAAAGTGCCGTTCCTGACGGATTTATTGTGGCGATCCAAGACGAGTCATCAGACGAAGAAGGAGAAGTCATCGAAGACGGGCTTGGTGGTGAAGTGGTGTTTGCGTCCGAACTCGATAACTCATCTTCTCGTGAAGTAGTAGAGGATCCCCTTGCGGACGTGTTCAACTCTAGCATGTCCTTCTTTTCGAGTGTTCTCGACAGCGAAGAAGCATCGATGCTTTTGAACACTTTTGGCGATTTTCTTGACGTTCTCGTGGATTAAAATCATACATGACATTGGCCGTAGCAACGAGTCATATTTAATACACTTCTCGAAATTACGCTCGCTTACGAGCTGATAGCTGCTACAATTGCCACGAGAACAGTTGCCACGACTACTTGCACGACTCCAGCTCGGATTCGAACAGCAGGGCTCGTAGATGCACCAGGCCCGTTTGACGAGGACGGAGTACTGGCGTCGCATCGATCTTTGATGTTCTTGAAGAAAACTTTGAACGACATGGTGGTGTTCCCGACAGGCACAGAACAAGATGGGAGTCCCGCGTTGTCGAGCTCCTGAGACAACTGCGTGCAGTTTTTGCTGCTGCAGTACTTCTTGAGGCTTTCGTCGGACGGGATTGAGAGGTTCGACGGCTTGATGAAGTAGTCGCTCTCCATGGCACACTGGTTGATGGCCGGCATGAGGACGTAGAGCTTCTGGAAGAGGAGCTGGGAGTCGCAGAGATTCGACGATGACGACCCGTTGGTTGACCCTGCAGACGAGGCCATGGCCACCGTCTCAGCCATCTCAAGGGCTCGCACGTGGGCGAGAAGGGCGAGCAGCAGCGCCGCCATCGCCCGTCGCGCCGCCATGGTTCTCGACACGACAGGAGGCCAGTTTGTCAGTCTCCCCACTCCATCTGATTGGACCGTGTCATGATATTCCCGTTATAGTGACATGAAGTTGACTCACGGCTTGAAGGATGGGAACCGCCACGGCTCTCGCGCCTCCTCCGAGGCCTCGCCGGGCATCGTGAGCATCGGGAACTCGTCGCGCGCCGTCGCCTCCAGCGCGCTGAGTTGGCGCTGCAGCGTCTCCGCCTTGGCCGCGTGGCCCAGGAACACCAGCGCGCGCAGCACGTCGCGCGTCTCGCGCTGCAGCGCCTCGCTGGGCGCGCTCATGCGCAGCTGCTTGGCGACGTGGGCCTCCTCCTCCTCGCTGCCCTCCTTGATGCGGCGTCTCCGCTCCGCGCGCGATGGCATGCCGCCGTATCGCTTACTCTTGTACGCCGCAGCAGTCGCAGCGGCGGAGGCTGCTCCTCCGAGCGACTGCGTCGCGTAGAAATGGCTCGAGGTCGCGGCCGCGAGGGTCTTGGCGGCGAAGTTGCCGATGCCGCGCGCGACGCTGTTGTGGCTGCCTACCGACCCGAGAGATGAAGCGGCTGAGAGAGCACTGTCCGCTGCGCTGGCGGCCGAGACGACGCTTTGCGAATCGTCCGAGGGGCCACCTTCCCATCGCGACCCGTCGATGCCGTGGAGTTTGAAAAGCCGCTTCTGCTCGCGAATGGTGGAAAGCCGCTTCCAGTAGCCCACGTACTCATGCTGGCGCTGCGCGATGTCCTCGCAAAGCGCGTCGTAGGCCACGGCGACGCCTGTCTCGACGTCTGTCTCCACGAGGTCCGGTCGATTGTGAAGGTAAGCGAGTCGGATGCCTTCGCTCCATTGCTTGTGGGAGACGAGTAAAGCCACGGCCTCATCCACGTCGCCGCAATAGTCAGCGTAGATGTGAGAGGCAGTGACTGCGTCGTCGGCCGAGACCTCTTTTTGACTCAAGATCGCCTCCACCAGCTCCCGAGCAAATGCACGCAGGTCCGTCGCTGGGTCGAGTTTCGCCTTGGATGCAGTGGCAAGCGCCATTTGCCACGCTCGCGCGCTCTTGAAAGCATGCATGGCCTCTACATAGCCACCGGTCGACAGGTAGATGTACCCGGCGTCTTCGAACTCGCCTTGGTTGACGAGAAACTGCGCCTTCAGCTGCAAAACGTTTCGATGAAGCCGCGTTACCACAGGCCGCGGGTGAGACGGTGAGAAGTGAGCAAGAGCGTTGTTGTAAAGGCCGCCACGCACAACAAGTTCGACGGCGTCCCGCTCGAACTGCAGCTCCATCTCTTCGCCTAGGTCGATCCGATCCAAAAGCTCGGCGATGTGATCCAATGCCTTTTCGTGTCGTTGGAGGTGCTTATCAATTTTCAGTTTCCGCATGACGACATCTTGTTCCGCCTCGCATGCATCCAAAAGCGGCAAGTACTCTTTTGGATCACGTTGAGAGTAAGCTGCGATGAAGCGAACTAGAGGGAGATCATACATCCCCAAGGCCTCATCAAAGAGAGTGTCAACATTGGAGAGAAAAATTAGATGCTTCATTGCGCGCTTCGCACGGGTCGCGTCCTCCGGCAAAGAGGTGCCAATGAGAGATTGCAGTCGAGTCAGTGCCGAACGATAGTCTGGAGGTGACTGCTTGACAGCTGCTGTCAGGAACGGAAGCAAGAGCGCGTCCACATGATTCTCCTCACTTTCGTGTAACACTGTCATCATCTCCTGACAAACTTTGTTGACTTTCTGCTGACCGGTGAGTGTAAGTGACTGCTCCGAATCTTGTGCAGGAGATACAAGATCCTTCAATTGTGGTCCGTACTTCGTTGACCAGACGTCAACAACGTGAAGATTAGTGAGGAAGAGACACAAGCGATCGCTTGTGACTGTTGCAGGTCGAAGTGACAGCAAGGCGTCGACGAGATGCTCTCGAAAGTGTGCGAGAAAATTGCCGGGATTGTGATCCACCAACACATTCAGATCGATTCGGTGGCGGCGACTCATTTCCAGAGCTTGTACGAAGTTGAGTTTCTGGATTTGCCTCGTGAGAAGAGCAAGGACAAGTAGTCGCGGTGATGTCCCCTCAAGGTTCCCACGTGGCATCTGTAGCACAACGCTAGCACGATCTCCAACCACACCAACCAATCTTGATCCTCGTTCAATCACTCTATGCTCGTCATTCTGATCAAACGTTCTTGTGGCAAGTGACGAAAGTGGAACAAACCGGAGTTGAGCTGCACTTCCAAGTGTGGTGTAAAGCAGCACAGATGAATATGCGCAGAACTTAAAAGATGAGCATGCAGCAGTAGTGGCTAGAACACCATCTACCAACAACTTGGATGATGCTAGCGTGACTCCTATCACGGTGTAGCGATCATCTTCCATCTGGAGTACCTCAAATCCACCAAGTAGAGGCAAAACAGTCGGCAAAGTGATTTCACGAACAACAGCGTCATCATCTTCAACTCGGACCCGGACCACACGACCACTTTGGGCTTGTAGAGCAAACTCGATAGTGGTAGTCACAACTCCTGGATCCACAGACACGATCTCACTGGTACGGCACACTCCTGCGACTTCTTCGCTTAAATTCACCCTTCTGGTGTTATTGGTCTCAATTGACAACACTATGAGTGAGTCATCTTGTTTCGCTTTGACAGCAAGGGTCGTTGTGCTACTTCTTGCTTCTCTCCTCATAAACAAAAGACTGTTGACGTTGGAATCAAATTGTACACGTTGCGAATCACGCACTGAAGTCGAGTTTTCCGCTGCAAGGAAATTCGTTTCAAGAATCACCTCACCCGTGGACAGTGCAACTGCCAGTGCATCAGTGGATGCATCGAACACAACGGAGTTCACCGGTGCTGCATATGTCAGGCTGTGGAGTGCCATTGGTGGTGGTACAAGCGCCTGGTGAATGGGTGTCAAGAGAAGCCTGGGGCCGTCGATGACTGCCACGACTACGCTCAGCTGCCCATTTTGAAGTCGACGTTCTCCTCGATTCACATCCCAGGCAAGCTCACACTGCTCGTATCTTACGGAATTGCTAAATGATGACGCCACCACGAGGTGTAGAAGAGTAGCACGCTCCCCGTCCCACTCGAAGTCTCGCAAAGCATCTCGATCTTCTCCGACTTCGAACCTAAACTCTTGCTTAAGATACCAGTGGTAGTTGTTTCGCGTCCACAGCAACAATCTAGAGCCGTCGCTTGCTGACTCGAGGTGAACTGCCAAGATGTCGGACTGGATGTTCCACCGGATTTTCTTCACAAGTGTAGTTGACGCATGATACTCGACTGGAAGAGGGAACTCGCCGTGACGGAGTCCATTGCGCTCGAAAAAGACGACGAAGAGCTGTTCCTTGCGTGTCTCGTGGCTGGCGATGAGCGAGTGGTTTGGGCACCAATCGACTGTCTCACCAAGGTGCGGGATGGCCCGACCATCCTCCAATCGACCAGTTGCGTGCAGTTCGAGCAGTTGTGTGAAAACAAAAACTTTCCGAACTGTCTTCGTTCCGTCCATCGTTGCGACATTGATACCAAGGAACTGGCCATCATCCCTCCAGGAAATAGAAACCGAAGCGGACGGCACGCTCGTCGACCCGGTGGGAAGTAGATGAGTCTCGTGGAGCACCTCCCATTGCGTGTTCATGACCAGCAATGTGCCAACTCCGGTCGCAAGCGCAAGCGCCTCTTGGTTACTGCTCCACGCCATACCGACGAGTCCGCCGTCGAGAGCACCGATCTCCTCGGGCTCGCGGGTCTGCAGATCGACCATCACGAGTGTGCCGCCCGTCGACCCACACACGAGCGCGTCGAGCTCTGCAACGTAATCGACCCACCGCCAGCGCGCATCGTCTGGCGTCAAGACCGCCGTGTTAAGCTCCACGAGCAACTCAGGTTCCGCGTCCGGATCGTCGATAGGAAGCGCGTCGATGCGGCCGCTCTTCTCGTGTAGCAGATAAACGAGCTGCTCGCTCGCGTTGACGCAGAAGCACAGCGCTTCGGCTTCGCTGCCCTCAGCGGACGAGAGCGACGGCAGGTGCCACGCCGCGCGACGCAGACGCACGAGGTTCCGCATTCCCAGTCCACTTGGATCGATGCCGACTGGTGGTGATGTGGGGAGAATCCTCCAGTTGGATTGGTTGAAAATACGCACGGTCACAAGGTACTCGCTAGAATGACATGGCTACTGTGTTGGCCAAGAACATGGATTGATTTGCATGGCGCCTCTCAGGTTCGCAGCAGCCTACTGGCTCTTCACGAACTCAAGCGCTTTGGTGAAGCTGTCCTGCGGTGAGATCTTCTGCTGGATCTCGCCAACGACTCCTCCCTTGAGGACGATCACGTGCGAGCGCGTGACTGACTTCCCGGCGTTAGCCGAGCTTCCAAAGTGCTTGATGAGCTCGTGCTTCGGATCCGACAGGAATCCATACGCGTAGCTCTTCTTCTCCTTCCACGCTTTCAGCTCAGCAGGTGTGTCACCACTGAGGCCAAACACCTGGAATCCGGCAGCCTTGATCTCCTCGATGTGGTCGTTGAAACCGCACGCTTGGATCGTGCAACCAGGAGTGTCTGCCTTGGGGAACATGAAGAACACGGCGCCCTTCTCTTTCACGAGCTCCTGGAAATGGACGGTTTCGTCTTCATCTGTCTTCAGCTCCACATCGAAAGTCGTTTTCTTGCCAACCTCCAACGTGCTGGTTGCGCCGTTTGCGTCCTCCTGCGCCGGAGCCACTTCGCCGTTTTGCTTGTGGCCCTTGACAAACTCAACAGCACGCTCCACACTATCCCCAGGTGAAACCTTGCCTTGGATATCGCCAACTACGCCGCCCTTGAGAATCACGACGTGCGACCGCTGAATCTTGGAGCCGCCGATAGAGCTACCAAAATACTTGATGAGCTGGTGTTTAGGGTCGCTCAGGAGGTCGTAGGGCAACTCCTGCTTGGTCTTCCAGTTGAGCAGTGACTTTGGGCTGTCGGCACTTAGACCATACACTGCAAAGCCTGCATCCTTGATCTCCTGAATGTGATCGCGGAAACCTGCGCGATCATGAACGTCAGTCCACAAGATTCTCGCCATCGCCTGTATCTCCAAGCAATCTCACCGCAAGCTTGCTTCGTGCAACCGGGGGTGTTGGCCTTCGGATACATGAAGATCACGACGCCCTGGTCTTTGTAGATGTCCGAGAACTTGACCTCCTTCTCGTCCTGGTTCACGAGCGTCACGTCCTTGGCCACCGCCTGGCCCACAACGAAGGGCTCTTTAGCCGGCGCGGGCTTCTTCGGCGCTTTCTCGCCCGCCGCCGGGGCTTCGGCCGCGCGCTTCTCGGGCGTTGGCGCGGGTTTGGCTCCTCCGCTGCGTGTGGCCACCATAGTGTCGTCTTCACTCAAGGCGAGGGGTTCGACGCTGTTCGATTTGACCCGCTCGACCCCATTGGATCTTCCCGCGACGACATTCTCGAACTTGAACTATTGGACAGGGAAGGTGACGCGAAGGTACCACTAAATGTACTGAAAGAACGGAGCCTGATTCCTTACCCCAATTGAGCGCCTCGACCAATTGTGGTACAGTGTACCTGTGACTTGCAAGGATCTCATTCTCCGATTCGGTGTCTCCATCTACCAATCAGAATGCTTTATTATATCGTCTCATTCTAACAGTGGCATTTGATTGGTCAAAGTAGCCATTTGAAACCTAGCCCTCTGTGCAGTTGCACCCATGTCGAACAGCAACCTGGACCCTCGTCGCATGAAGGCAATGGAAGGATGGAGGCGGACGCCATTGTTCTCCTCCTCCTCATTCTTCTTCTCGTCAAGCGCCATGTCGACGACCACGACTCAGTTCCTCGAAGACCTCAAGGACGCCATTGTCAAGGCCTTCATGAACGCGCCGCAGATCGACGCGCGCACGAACGCTCGCGTGCCGCTTGACCTCGCCGTGCCGTCGCAGGCGGCGCGCACGCGCCTCATGGAGAACCAGAGTGGCTCCTACTGGGCGACAGTGCCCCAACTGCCGATCGCGTCCTCCAGCGCCTAGGCGTTTGCAAGCAACTCTTACGTGTCTTCATTAATTTATTCTCCGACCTGCCCGGTTTCCTCCACCCTGTGACGTTACAACGAACGGGCCATCAAACCCAAGGGAAAGAATGGTGACGACCAGGTGCAATGTGTATTCACAGATAACTACAATGCAATAAAAGTTTGATTAGTTGCGATGCTATACACGCATTCGAGTTTGTGGCTAGTCCGCCTTCTCCAGCAAAGGGTACGTAGCTGCCGTCGCGACGCCGCATCGGTTCTCCTTTTGAGCGATCTTCACGTAGCCTTGCTCACCCCAATGAGTGCTCCAGGAATTCTTCACGATGGTGTATTTCTCGCCGTTGTGGGTCGTCACACCAACCGCGAGCACCGAGTGGTCGAGGCTGTCCAGGTCGCTCTTGCAAGCAGGATCGTCGTAGTATCCCCCACTGTAAAAGTAGAACGACGGCGGCGTTGCATCAATCGAGACTGACAGAGGGCCAATGGTCGCGAGGGCGTCATTCAGTGCATCGACCCCAGTCACATTGACGAAGCCAGTCATCTTCGCCACAGCATTTGACAAGTTGAAGTGGCAGAAGTCTGGCTGGTTGCGGTACTCGCCATAGGTGTCACTCGACTCAATGCCTCCGGCATCCAGAATCCATTTGTATGCTTGATAGTCAAATCCTCCGTCGCAC
Source organism: Pythium myriotylum (assembly GCA_023091665.1). NCBI lineage: Eukaryota > Oomycota > Peronosporomycetes > Pythiales > Pythiaceae > Pythium > Pythium myriotylum. Next base: position 1,833,035 of record JALJCQ010000014.1, read on the forward strand.
GCCATGTTTCCGAACTTCCATCTGCACCACCAAAGAAGCGGAGTTAGAACAGTTCATCGAAAGCTGCGCAATGAGGCCCCACGCACGAGCAATCCATGAGAACTTGTTGCGATAAATTGTACAGCTTGTTGCGCTGCGTGAAGATGGCGCCTTCCAAAGCTCCAGTTGTCCTAAAAGGTACACAGGAAGCGAGTGATGAGCGGGTATGTTGGAGAGGTAGAAGTAGGAAACGAACCCAAATGTCCAGCACGATCCACACGACCCTTGGTCTTTCACGGGTGTTACTGCACCCTTCTTGCGCCAGTCAATCTCGTCTGGTAGCTTGACTACCGCGGGTTGATGTACACTACTTGCTCCGTTGTTGGCAACACGCTGCAGCCGTGAAGAACGGTGCATCCGCATGCGCTCTTCGTGGGTAAGATCCGCGAAGGCATTTGGCGCAAGGTGGTACGATAATCCCTGCATCGGAAGCATGTTGAGTGTGATGACCAACAGATTTTGAAGTGTTGAATTGTTCATACCTGGCGATTCATCGCGTTGATGTATCGAAGGTTGTGGTGGTAAGTTGCGAGTCGTTTGGTTTCTTCAGCCTTGTCGACATAGTCCTTCCCATGCTTCTCTTTAAACTCGTCGAAGACGAGGCTCTTCTTGGCAACACCTTCAGGCATCAGCATGTGCAACTGTTGAACAACACGTCAGCTTGAGTGTGACAAGCGAGCTAACCTGTGATGAGCGAAACCTACATCTTGTGCGGGCATACGAGTGGGTCCGTGGTAGTCACTAAGGTTTGAACAATTCATCATTGATGGCAGCGAACTGAACACACGCTCATGGATCGGTCCTTCGCGAATATACTCGTAGTCAATGTAGTACTCGTCGATATGGCTCCCACCCAGCATTGGATTACGGCCAACGTAATGGAACCGCACAATGGATTCGGTCGCCTGGTCAACGTACACAGTGTACTCCCCCTTCAGCCCTTCAGGGGTCGGCTGCTCACCAGGAGTGGCATAGCGCCAGCTCAGGCATGGACGGCCACGAATGAGAGTGACACCGTGCTGTGGCTCGAAGATCGACATGTTTGGGAAGACGTGTTGGATAGGTTCAGGGTCCGTCGCGAAGCACTGGAGCTCATCAATAACTGGGATGATCTGATAAGAAGACCCCGTCGAGTTGAAAATGTAGATGTCTGAGTCTCCGTAGTAACTGAGCTTCTGTAAGCCATGAATCTCATCGACGTGCACGTAGACGGGCTCGACAAGGTTGATGTAAGGCATGTTGATGGTGAGACTAGCCTCGTACTGAGACGGAAATCGAGGTCGGTGGGTCGGAACGAGGCTGTTAGCGTCTTGGACGGCGCGCAGAATGGTGAGCACGCCGATGAAAACGAGGATGCCGCTGGTGAGCGCGACGATGGCGCACCAGATCGTCTTGGCGTTGCGGCGGCGGCGAACGAGAATGGGCGACTCGGTTGTCACGGGCGAGGCCACATCTGCGAGGTCAGACAAGTTAGAGAGAGCTTTGGTGCCGAGAGCGTCAGGAGCCACCGGACGCACCGCCCAGTAGCCGCTCGCTGGCGTCGCTGTCGTCCAGCGAGAGCAGAGCCTGTTTGTTCTTCTTGGCCATCCTTCTCGTTGGGAATGCGATCTTCAACTGCGAGTGCAGAGAGAGAATCTTGAGGATTGGAAAAATACCAAATATTGAAAACTCCGGATATTCTCAGAAATAGATTCGCTCTGAGTCTGCAGCGACGGCTTCCACACACTCCATGCGTGCCTCGACGACGCCGATGCTGCGGCGCGGGTCTCTCGCCCGTCTCGGCGTGGGGGCGCCCGCTGCCTCCCTGCAGACTCCGCGGAGACTTGCCTTCGCCTCGCGCGGCATGGGCTTCGCCTCCAGCGCCGAGAGCGAGACCTCGGGCAGACGTCTTGCGGATGAAAGCATTCTCGACCACCTCGTGTGCCCCATATCCAAGTACCCCCTGCGCTACGACCCTCTGCGAGGGCTTATTATCTGTCCCGAGATCCGTGTCGCATATCCCATTGTGGACGGGATCCCCATGCTCGTTCCAGCAGAGGGTCGCGTGCTGCGCGATGACGAAGAAGCCTGATCACCAAAGCAAAGAAATCTTCATTGTCTAAATGTGTTGCTGTGTTCGCTTTTTTGTTGTTGAAGTATCTTGGCATAGTCAATCAATAAAGCGTCCGCGAGTTCCGCCGAGGGTTTCGGCGTGTCGGCACGCTCTGAGGCTCTTTTCGAGCGAGACCCCGGGACGCTCGCGCTGCTGGAGTGCTAAATTCTTCGTCGATCGGTTCGAGCTCCATGGCCTCTAGCTCCTGTGTCGCCGGTGAGAGCTCCTGCGGTTTTCCGACCGCTCGCGAGTCGGTCTTAGGCGGCTCACGCACAAAATGAAAACGCTTTGGCGTTGAGAACATAGCCACATCCTGGGAGGCAGTGGATGCAACTGCTGCAATCGACGACGACTGCCCATGATCGGCCATGGTAACAACACCATTAGACTTGCCCGCTTGCACCCCACTAGGCGATGACTCGACTGCCGCCTCCACTCGAGGACGAAGCGCAAGATCTATACAAAGCGTGTCAGCAGATTTACCACGAGGTCAATGGCGCTCTGCTTACCGTCTGCAGGGATAGTTTGCTTGGAGGAGAGAGAGGAGAACGCGCTACTAAACGCGGAGCGCACTGGCTGGAGCACAAGAGCGTGCGGGCGTTCTGAGCACAATACGACGTGAGCACAAAGTTGGCATCAAGACAAGTGAATCACCTCTAACCTGACGATTGTACACCACCTGCACTTGTCGGAGTCACTCCGCTAGATTCAGCACCATGTGGCACGACCGGAGAGAGGCCAAAGTTCAAAACCTGCGCAACGCGCTTTGACGATGAATCCAATGAATGTCGACGAGGCGGGCGTGCAGTGCCTGGACTTGAGTCTATCGAACCGATCGGAACGCTTCTAATCGGCGCAGCTGGAGTGGACTCAGTGGCCGAGGAAGGTGTTGCGATGCTACTGGCGGTCCGCGGTAATGATGATCGACTAGAGTAAATTCCCGGAGAGTAAGTAAACGACGCCTGACTTTGAGAAGGGTTTGCTGAAGAAGAGCCTTCGCCGTTGGGTACGCCTTCGCGCTGAGGCGTTGACAATAGTGACGCAGATTGCACAGAAGATGCTGGGGCTGAGGCCATGAGAGGAATATCGTCTGACATTCGTTCCTCGTCTTCACTCGCGCTCATCTCTGGGAGCTGCATTAGAGGGAACACGCCTGACCCGATCATGACAACATCCGTATCTACTGGCCGAGTAGGCCGGAAGCTACGTTGGAAGTTGTACTGAGCATCATTGGTGGCCGAGGGTTCGGCCTTCATGTTCTGTAGAAGTGCTGCTCGAATACGGAAGCTTGGTTGATGCAGCACGGCCTGCGCAACGTTTGTGTTTCCGCTCGTGCTCTGTCGAATCAGCGCTAAATGTTCATGATGCACAGCCCATGCTTTAGCAAACTGGTTGCGCAAAACATAGTACATCACAAGCATATCGGCCTTCCGAATACTGATATCCAGTAACACATCGTCACCGAGGAACCGCCCGCCCATCATGAAGTTGTCAAAAACTTGCTCTTCATCCCTCGTCAATGTTGCGTGGTGAACTAGTTCCTTGGCACGATTGTTCTTGACAAGCCACTTGAACACAAGCTGGAGAAGATCGAGGCGCCGCTGCTGACGTAAAATTGAAAGAGCTCGCTCCCAAGCGCTCAATTCTAAATTGACCATTACGGCATATTCAGTCGCGACAGGTGGAAGCTGGTTGAGTTCCATGTCAAAAGCAGTCCAAATCTTCCACGCAAACGAACTTTCCCCTCGGTGAACGAGCGTCTCCACCATGTACAATATCAGCTCCGGTTCAAGACTTGCCTTCCTCTGCAGATGTAAAGCACTAGACTCGAGCAATCGCGTCACAGCTCCCTGGTAAATTGGCCCGACCTCCTCATTCGACGCGAGACGAACATTGACAGCGTTCTCAATAAGCCAGATGGCTAACAAAGTGGCCTTCATATTGTCGGGCACGCCCATTTGAGCAGCAAAGGAATCAGCGACGTCAACAAACCGATCCACAAGTTCCGCACCAGCCCATAAGTGCTGTTTGTGCGACGGACTCTGCGACATTGTAACGTACGCGAGATCCAGCGCGAAATACAGCAACAGAGCCGTTTGGATGCGAAAGAACGCTTCAACCGGCTCATGGCTGACCTCCGCAGCGTACAACTTAACCATATCTTCGTGAACCACAGGAGATTGAAGTAACTTGAACAAGTCACCCAAGGTATTCGGCGGGATGGTCTCTGCAACATTTGCATTCTGCATAACGAGCTCGATGAGTAGAGAGGGAAAGGTGATGTCGCTGTTGCTCACGGAGGATAGGACAACGTCGTAGGATCCCTCGAAAGACTGGCGCAATGACGCGCGGGCACTCCTCGCCTGATAGTAAAACTCGTGGTACTGGTCGGGGTCAAAGCTTATGTGGCTCTCTTTTAGCCATTGCACGCATTGGCACTTGAGTGAAGCCGATTGCACACGGAACAAGACTTCGAGCAAGTTATGAATGCCTTCGTAGGTCAGCCGAGCAAGCTCAGTCTGTTGGAGCAATTCTTCGGGGCGTGCTGAGGCACCATGGGATGGCAGCGCCCGTAACTCGCACGCGTTCTCTTCAAATTGATGAGCAGATTCTTTCAAGCGCTCTAAGAGAGCAAGCGCGACAGCGTGCAATCCGCTTAGTTCGCGTACGTGGCTCTGGAGTGTAGTAGCGTCGCCGATCTTGTGACCCTTTCGGTGCATACGATTATGGTGGTGATGATCCGCGGGTAACGATGCGGAGCTTGGTGCGGCTGCCTCACGGACATGGCTTAACGCTTCCACATCACTGTGAATGGTTTTCTCGAGCGAGTCGATGTGTCCCTGGAGCCATTGCTGAACAGCGACCGGTTCCTTCAGCACGTAATGTTTACCCGTGCGCGCGCCGTCCTGTGGGAGGTGGACTGCACGCGCAACGGGCTCCCTCGCGCGTACATACGCCACGATAAGGTGCGCGAGGCCGCTGCTAAGACAGACATCGAAAAGAGCGTTACGCTGGGCAATTACTTGCGCGCCGTCTCCTGCTGCTGTGTCCACATGCGAGCGCTTGAAGATGCCTGAGACGCTGAACAGCTCATACGTCTCTCCAGGTTCGACGAAGGCCTGCCAACCGAGCTCGGCGAAGCGCTCGATCACCTGCGACAGAGCGCACGATTAGATATCGACGAGAATCCACTGGGGCACGGCAACCCACCGGAAGAAGCATGGCGGGGGGCGTCCGGCGGAAGGTCGACAGAGCTGCGAGTGGCGTCTTCCCTCCTTTTTCGAGAGGAGCACCAATGCTCAAAGGGAGGACTGCGAACTTAGCGTGCGTACTTAGCGGAGGTATGCTTTGCTGAACAAGGGATGATTCTACACCGTCGAATGGTTTCTCCATTTCTAGATTAAATAGAGGACAAACGCATCAAAACTAGGTGCTATCTCTCAATGTTGAGGGGGGAGTTGGCTCGTCGCGGCACATGGGGCAATGCGTGTTGCTGTGAAGCCATTCCATCAGGCACTCTTCGTGGAAAGCGTGGAGACAGGGCAGCTTGACGACGTTCATGTCGGCGCAGTCCTCGTCATTCCATTCGCCGAGGCAAATGCTGCAGCAATCACTGAGAAGCGTCTCGTTCGCCTCGAGAACATTGGTCTGGGAGCTCACGACCACGTCTTCGAGCGAAAGAACGGCGAGCTTGAGGCGCGTCTCACTCTCGATTTGCTTGTCCGGATACTCGAGAAAGTCTCGCAGGATCTGGTACAGCACGACCATGCTTTCCGCTTGAGCAGAGAGTGGCGCTGGAAGTATACTCGCCGGTGAGATGACCGATGAGTCGAGTGGCGACATGACTGGGGACGTCGTTGGGCTCGCAGCGTGAAGCGGTGTCGAGTCTGACATTGGTATGGATGAGATCACTTTGACGAGCATTTGCACGAACGCCTCAAGCGCCGGCTTTCTCTCATCAATAATGGCCGCAGTGTCGTTCCGCACGTGGCGACGTGGGAAAGGGGCATCGAGCGCACGCTCAAGTGCCAAGATGGGTGGTAAGGGCGACGACTCCGTCGCGAACTGTTGCTTGTGCTGCTTGACGAACTTGCGCAGCGTGTGACGCACGTTGAAAAACTCAGAGTAGCGCTTGGCGATGCTCCACTTATTGCGAGTCGAGCGGAACGAAATGTCCATGTGATATATCGTCGCCTGCGAATTCTGACCCGCCGGACTCACTTGCGTCTCAATGTTAAGCGACCGCTTGGTATTCTCGTAGACTCGCTGGAGGCGCTGCGAAAGGACATCAGACGCCATGATTTCGAGTGGGCCTTCAATTCAGCACAGCTCAATGGCGATTGTCAAAGCTCTGTCCTCGTCGACAATAGGCTGGAGGATCTTCTCGATCGCGCGACTTGGGGCACGTCAAGCACAGGATCTTGTTCCACAGCAATGTGTCCAATTTTGGACCAGGGCAACCTCGAGGTCTGATCGGCGAAGCGCTCCACTTCGATGGTGGCACGTTCAGGAATAGTCACGACTCGAGCGGATCCGATTCGACTTTGTTGTTGAGCGGGGGCAAGGCGACAGAGTCGCGCGCCACTTCAATGTGTGCTTGAGCGCGCGTTGGGAAATGATTCGTGACCGGTACGCGCTTCTGTGCCGCCCGCCCGCTGCTGCCCCCGAAGGCTGAAGCACGAGACTGGCCTGTCTCTCTGTGTTCTTCAGGGTGCATCCCGAAGAGAAATGGAGATGGGGCGGTAGGTGCTTCTCGAGAATTTACAGTTGGGCTAGAAACAGATAATTTGAGAATACTGTACCTCATCTTCCGCGAGAACAACTTGCTCCACCGAGTCGGTCAATCCAATTGGGGGGCCTGCGGCTGACGCGTCACATATACGTAGAAGCTACTACCGACACCAGCGAGTCGTGGCCACTTCGCCGAGAAGAAGCCGTCAGCTTCTCGACGACGTGATGACTACTACACAACGAGGTATTCGAGACATCTCCAGTCCATCCTTTCCGTTTCTTTGAAGCCACTTCAACAGGGACTACTGTAATTGTCGATATAGTCGTGCCGGCGGTACAAATAAAGTACTACCATAAACGACATTATAAATCGTACTGACACTTGGCAGTCTGGGATACAATTGCTCATCAAGCACCCCAGCAAGCATCATGAGCAAGTAAGTGATCGCAACGCATGGCGCGCCACGCGCGCGGGCGCCGTCGTCGTCGCCGCCACCAACAGAGAGTGCATTACCGTGTCTGACAGTGGTGTCTGTGCCGAGTAGTGACGAGATGGACGAGATGCTGATGACTTTTGTCAACTGTCTTGGCGCGGTGATCATGGTCTCCCTCGTGGGATTCCACTATCTCACAGCGTCGGCCAAGGATGCCGACAACTAGATCCACCAACCAGGTGTGATTGTATGATTCTGCGAGCTGCAGTCGTTTCGTTGGTTGGCTAATGACGGTTCTGCGCTTGCAGCGTACAGGGGTCGGCGAGGTTACCGAAGAACCTAGCATGGATACGGTATTGGCACGATCTTTACAACCCCCGTGTACCAGAACAGCAAGAAAGGTATCTTCGACTCTTTGTGCACCAAGTGTATCGCTATTGAGATAGACCTGCTTGTCTTCAAGTGGCCTGGTGTCTCTTTCGACACCAAGCAACCTATCGTCCTACCAGTAAATACTATCGTGAAATCTTGTGCACAATTCGTGTGACTTGCTGGGGAACTTCTCCAAACTGCAGTGCTGCCATGGCACAACGTGATTGTTTTGTTCTTCGGGTCCGGAGGGGCTAGCGCTGCGGAGTTGCAGGCACCGCTGTGCTGGGAGGTGAACAGGAACCGGTAGAAGTCGGTACCGAAGCGATCAAATTCTAGAAAACAGTTTTATAACCTTTTTCCGACACTTCCGACGTCGAATCACCTGAAACTGATATCTATGGTATCCATGGCGATGTTGGGTGGTGGCGGTAGTGACGCAGACGTCGAATTCCGATCCGACTGCTGAGTCCTCATGACGATTCGACGCGCGCGCCAAGTCATCGTGCAGTTAGCCCACAACCGCCACCAGACACTCCTCGGCAGTGCTGGAGCATGGCGTGCGCGGACGTTTAAAACGCGCTCTTCAGCAGCCACTCTCTTCGCGTCGCGTACTACTCAGCAGCGCGGAGCCCAGCATCTGCAGCTGGCCGCTGGTTTTCACAGCACCCCAGTCACTCGTGCTCAGAAGCGCGACTACTACGATGTACTGGGCGTGTCCCGCGACGCTGACAAGAACGAGATCAAGAAGAAATACTACCAGTTGGCGAAGAAATACCACCCCGACACCAACAAAGACGACCCGGACGCTGCGAAGAAATTCGCCGAGGCTACTGAGGCGTGGGAAGTGCTCGGAAACGAGGAAAAGCGACAGCAGTACGACACCTTTGGTCATGCTGGCATGGATCCGAACAGTGGTTTTGGAGGTGGTTCCGGCGATTTCCATGGCTTTGAAGACATTTTTGGATCGATGTTTGGCGGTGGTTTTGGCGGTGGTGGCCGCCGCGCCGCAAATCAGCCTCAGCGTGGCGAGGATATTCAAGTTAACATCACGCTGAACTTCATGGAGGCCGTGAACGGCACGACGCGTGATCTGAACATCACGGCGAATGAACAATGCGGAACTTGTGACGGGTCCGGAGCCAAGCCGGGAACGAAGAAGCAGACGTGTCGCCAATGCAACGGCTCAGGAGTCGAAATCATGCAGCAGGGTTTCTTCGCAGTTGAAACGCCTTGTCGTCGCTGTCGAGGATCTGGATCGATTATTGAATCGCCTTGTGGTACATGTCGTGGCAAGGGAACAGTCAAGAAGCCGCGCACAGTTGAAGTCAAGATCCCAGAAGGTGTGGACCAAGGCATGAACTTGAGGCTTGCGCACCAGGGTGAACCAGGCAAGAATGGAGGCCCGTCCGGTCATTTGTATGTTGGCATCAATGTCCAGCCAGATCCGTTCTTCAAGCGTCGTAAGACAGACGTCTACGTGGACGTCCCAATCTCGATCGCTCAAGCTGTCCTAGGTGGTTCGATCGTTGTCCCCACCTTGACAGGTGAAGTGGAGATGAAGGTATGTCACCGCGATTGTGACGACGAAGGTTTACTTGTGGCGACTGACCTCGTTTCTCCCATTTAAGATCCCGAAAGGAACACAGCCCGACACTGTGCTGCAAATGCGAGGCAAAGGTATCAAGGAACTCAACTCAAACCGCCGTGGCTCGCAGCTCGTGAACTTGCAAGTTCAGATTCCCAAGTACGTGTGCCTCTTTGAATGCCAATGTATCGATATTGACCACACTCACCCACGATGCTCTGTAGAAAACTTTCACCTCGGCAGGAAGAACTAATGCAGCAGTTTTTGGAGGAAGAGCAAGAGCTCGCAAAGAAGGGCGAATCCGCGTGCAAGTCGCACACGTTCGGGGACACCGTGCGTGATACTGTGAATCGGATAAAAAGATTCGTGAAGAGCAAGACAGACACGGCAAGCGAATCCACATAGAACAGCTCGATGATCTAGAGAACAACTAGTGCCGTTCCCTCTAATCAATTTATGAGCGAACGACAGTACGTAGGTGGAGTTTGCTCTGTGAATGTCAATCACAGTGATTGAATCAGAGCAAGAAAATGTCTTCGTTTGGAGTGCGGAAGACCCGTGTCTTCATGGTAGGCACGTCCAGTACCTCGTTGATCTTGCTTGACACCTCCTTGAACTCGGAGCTATTCACCCAGCGATCGTAATCCTCCTTGGAACGCCACTCGGAAAACACAACGTATTTGTGTTGGTCGTCCACTTGGTTGTAAGTCTCGACGCTCAGCAGTCCCGGTTGAGCACGCACTTTGGCCTTGACTTTTTCCATCAGGCGCGCGACCGTAGGCTCGTAGCCGCGCGTCATGATGCGCTCGCTGATGACACGGATCTTTCCCTTCATCGCTCCCTGCGGATTTCACGAATGCTTTCGTCTGCAGTCGTCACAGAAGACCGGAAAGCGGATCGTCTAATGCCACTTCATCGTGAAGTAGCACTGTGTAAGCCACAATAATGACACACGTCGCAGATTTCAGCTGCACATCCTTGCTTCAGCTTTCTCCAAGACATCCATCATCTCCTGCATGTTACCCCACAACTTCAGAAAGGAGAGGATTCGGGTGAATATGCGTGGATAATATTAACAGGAATGCAGTCAACGCGCAAGCAGGCAGAGAGGAAACTGCTGTTGATCAAACTGCTGTTGATCGAAATCAGCGAGAGACCGTTCACAAGAGAAAGATATCCTCCTTCGGGGGCTGGTAAATCGTCGTGCGCTTGCCGGGCACGTCCAGCACTTCGTTGATCTTCTCCGTGCACTCTTTGAAGTCCTTGCTGTTGACCCACGCGTCGTAGTCCTTTTTCGATTTCCACTGAATCATCGGACATTAACCATACGGGCTCGTCAAAAAGATACTTTCCGCCAACACTCTTACCTCGGAGAGCACGACATACTTGTGATGGTCATTTACGTCGCTCAGTGTCTCCAGCGAAATGAGACCCGGCTGCTTGCGCACGACGGATTGGACCTGCACGAGGAGCGCGGACGTTGATACCTCTACGACTGATCCGAGGCCCAAGGTCAGTACGTACGTTCTCCATCAAGCGCTGCACGGTGGGCTCAAAGCCTCGGCTCATGATGCGCTCGCTAAGCACGCGGATCGGTCGGGAGCTCATGGTGCGTTTGGTGGCTGCTTCCGGTGAAGGAGATCGCGTGTTCGCTGCTTTGGTTCTGTTCTGCCCGACGGGTTCGTCGACGTGCACAGCATGAAGTCGCAAGGTTTTTCATGCAAAACCTCGTATTGCAGATTTGCGCAAACAACTGGCGTGACATCAGGTACTTCATTAAGATATCCTGCTAGGTGCTCTGTCTACAGTGTCCATGGGATCACCGTACTCTGCTGCGGCAGGACCACCGACATGAAGACGACGATGAACTCTAGCACAGTGCTGTGCCAGCGCCGACCGCGTTCCCCCGCTCCAGCTTTCTTGAAGCGAACATCGGCACCCCTGGAAAATGCGCCGATTGCGGGAAACCAAACGCCACGTCTCGCACTCAGTGCGTGAGTGCGAGGCACGAAGAAGACGGAGCTTCGAGGTCATCTCTCGCCCGAACTATTCCGACGATGTTGGAACAACCGAAGTACTTTTTGTCGTGCTGTCTGCTGTGCATGTGCTGCAGTCGTGGATTTCAACTTGAAGTCACTATTCTTTAGAATGACAAACGCGTCTTTTCACGCTCCCATTCTCATCTTCAAGAGCTGTGAGTGCGTTGAAGCCAAGACCAACCCCGGCTGGGTACGAATGACAGGACGGTCACCCGTCGTGATCGCAACAGGCCGTCTGGGCCGTATCCACCCATGCATGATTCACGATGACGCTGTGTACGCGAATCTGAAAGTCCCGGTTCTCCCGCTGCGGCTGACACGACTGCTGGCAGGGGGTCGATGGTTGGTGCAGTTCAAGTAGCTACTACAACTACCCCCACACTCGCCAGGGCCCTCCGCGATGCACTCGCACTGGAGCTGGATCGATGGAGTGCGATTGTCGATCATGATCATATCTATCAGTACAACTCGGCCAGGATTATCACCACGGAAGAGGGTGCTACAAATTCCCGGAAGCGCCACGAGGTCCACTTGGTGGCAAATCGAGCTATTACGAAGGATCTGTCCGCTCTTTTGAAAGAGTTTGGTCACTTTCACACCACGACCGTGCGCCATTTCATACAAAGGATCGCGTATGGCCTTGACGGCTTACATCGGGTTGGCCTTGCTTGCGGTGGAGTAAGTCATGAGATCTTCTACCACGAGGCAACGAAGAGAATTGACCGGATATCGCTTTAGCTCTCGCTATCGAATGTGTTTCTCTCAGGAAGCTACGTTCAAGTTGCAGCATGGTTCCCATCGTTGGAGTCTCTCCAGGCGCTCGATCACAGCCAGAGGTAGTAAGATAGTTTCTCAAGTCTTTCGTACCATCTCTGATCCCGTTCTGAACAGCCAGGTTTTCGCCGACAATCCATTCGTCCAGAGTATTCTGCGTCGGCATGCAGGATCTGACTACAATGAGCTGAGGAGTCGTGATGTTCGAAGCATTGCTTTCATGGTTGTTGAAATGCTCACAGGGAGTCGAGTGAATTTTGCCTGCCACCCAAGGCCAATGGAAGATATACTTCGGCAACTCTCACTAAACTCTGATGAGTATAGATTTGTGAAAGACGTACTACAGCATGGAGCATCCTTCCAAGATCTTCTAACGCACTCGTACTTCTTAGGCAATGTAATGCCTCCCAATATGGCACAAATTGCAAACTTACAATCCAATCCCCCATGCAACTTCCTTCCAGCTTTGCTTCAGAAGGAACTGCAGAAGTGCCGTGCATTGCAGCGGAACAATGCCCAGCAGATCCGAGGCTGGTTCTCGCAATTCGAGAAAAAGTTCAATCGTAAGCCTCACTCAGATGAAAAGCCGCCCAATTTGCTCCGATTGCAGCGACAGTGCCAAGTTTTCCACGAGCGAATTGAAGAACTCGAGCGAAGAATACGATACATCGGCGTTGTCGACATCGAAATCGGGCAGACAGTAGAGAGTGTCGAACCAATGCACCAAACATACGCATCTGTTGCAGTTCTCGAGATCGACACTGAGATGCAGTCTACTGGATTCAATGAACCTATAGTAGACTTTCGTCGCCGATCGCCTGCTCAGAACGCGTTTCTTCGACATGCCTGACATTACTCAAGTAATTTGGATCTAAAGTAGCCAAAATATCGTCCGACCAAGTTGAGTGAACCTTTCGTGAAAAACAAATTAAGCCATGGGGGTCACGACTACCATGGAACATATTTGCATAAATGTTCATCGAGGAATGTAACAGTTGCCGAATACGTCCGGAGAGTCTCGAACGAGGTCCCACACCCATGGTTCATCAACTCGGGGATCATAAGTCTTGATCGGAAGTCCGTATGGAAGCGGTAATACGCACGAAGTCGTTGCCGTAGATTCTGCATCACTCCCGAAAATCGTTAGCTGGGTCTGCTTGGGTGATTTCTCACTGGATTTCCGATCGGGGAGGAACAACACACCCAGCTCGTATGACCGAACCATGAATTGAGTCCTATTCTTCTGGAGAGAACCCCATGCAGCTTTACTGAGATTTGAGCTGGTCAGGATTGCCCAGTCGACGTGACCATTCTGTGAAGGGTCAATCCTCGCGTACGACTTCATGTGGGGCATCGCATTCTGTCGGTATAATGAATTCGGTGGTGTCCATTTCCGCAAATACCTGTGCAAGAACGGTTTCATGTTTTTGAGGGGACAAGGCACTGCTCGTCCTGCATTCCAGCCCTCTCTTGAATTCCGCTAATTGGTAACCAAAACTGTCAAATTCTGTTGTCTGTACCATAGGAATTGGGTAGAAGCTTACCACATCTTCAACAGCCGGCCAGATGATATGAAATGACTTAACAGGCAGCACCTCTTCACTTGAAGTAAACCCAGGCATCAGGCTTTGCGTGAATTCACCAAAGAGCCACTTCTCGTCGAGGGAACCCATACTTGAGAACTGGCACACTAACGGGTGGTCGCGAGCGGACAAGTTGAGTAGATGCAAGAGTCTAAGCAGGAAATCATGAGACTTCGGTCAGAGTACGTGATCTGATCTTTGCTTACTTTCGCACTCGCATGTGGCCATACTTGTCAATATCTAACATGATGTACCATTAGACCTGGGCGAAGGTCGACTTGAAAAGAGGGCTTTACCTTTCCCCGTGTAAACACCTGGGACTGACGGCACCAACGCGACTTTTGCCGTACGAAAGTCGTAGTCGTGGACTCTAGCGCAGAAGTCAGCCACAGGTTTGCCTAGCTTTCGAAGATAGTCAGTCAAATCTTGTTCAAAGTCAACCTCAGGTACTGCTGGTTCGGATCGTGTCAAGGAGGCTGTCTTCAAGGGGAAATCCTGGGTCCATACGCCTTGAGTTTTATTGTTCCAGTCGATCGGTATGAAATTTGCCGTACAAATCATGACACGGATGAACGTCGCGTAAATCACAATCATCATTTTTGTGTGGTGTGTTCCGTAGGGAATGGGGAGCCGTGGTGCAATGAGGGTCACGTTCTTGAGTGCACGGCACTCCTCTGTGATCAGTGTGTGGTCTCGTTCTCCGTGAACGAGGAGTACTGGCACTTCTTCAAGGCGTGGGCATTCACGGAGTAGCCACGGTACATCGTACATGTAGTTTGTAAGGAGACACTGTGAGAAGTCTCCTTCGAGCAAATCTTTCAAGCCAATTGCAAACTCTTCAACCACACATTGAACCATTAGTCGTCCGTGTAAGTGCATCCACATCCGACCTAAGAGCTCAACATGCGCACCGTTGTGGTGGCCAGGAGCATCCTGGAGTTTTGTGAGGCGAAACCCGAGGGGGGCTTTGGTCGACGGATCAGCGCGCTTTGCCGACGACGTCCCGCGTGGTGGAGACGGGGATCCGGTGAGATCAATGGTATCGTGTTCAGCGTCTGCTCGCCTCGTGCGCGCTCGCTTAGGTGGTGGCACATCAGTGGAAGACAAGCGCGACTCCATAGTTTCAATCTCGGCGTTTCCCACAAGCACTTCACAAATGCCACGTAATATTCTAAAACAATACATTCCGGTGGATGGCTAACTTCCGAAGACTGCAAGTTTATCAGAGCGCCATTTGGCGCTGAAAGTGCTCCGCGAGCTTGTCAGCACAGATCGTCGACTTGTCCCTCTCGCCTTGGAGCACAGTAGCAATCGCGCTCTCTACTTCTGACTCGCTGAACAGCAACGGCTCGTTAAGCATGGCTCGCTTGAGATACTTGACACTCACACGGCCCGGCTCCTCGTCGTGGCCCTCGATAAGGGTGTTGATCATATTTGACTGCAACTGCGCGCGGCGCAGGGGTGCCTCCGTCGGGAACGAGTGCAACCGGTAGATGGAGCGATATTTTTTAACGTACGACTGGAAATCGACGTCCAGTTCCTTGAGCTCTCCGTTGCTGAGATTGTACACAAGACCATGAATTCTTGGGAAGCCGTACTTCACTTGATGACGCTGCACGAGGCCGATCTTGAAGATGTTCATGCACTGTTCTACTGTATTGAGTTCGATCATCCGGTTGAGTCGAGCCTCCGAGTCCTCGATTTCCTGGAGCTCATCATAGTGGATTCGGCACACTGCGAGCAAAGATTAAAGTCAGTGACGCATTCACTTTGGATTGAAATAGATGGCCACGGGCCTACCATCTCGAATGTTGCGAAGCCAGTTGTCGAGGAGCCCAAGATGCTTGTTATCCATCGCAGCACGGACACCACCGCAGCCGTAGTGGCCGCACACGATGATATCCTTCACCTTGAGATGCTCGACCGCATACTGGATGACTGAGAGGGCGCTCACGTCGTTCGCCACGACCATGTTGGCCACGTTTCGATGCACAAACATCTCGCCAGGTGCGAGACCGGTGACTTCCTCCGCTGGCACGCGGGAGTCAGAGCATCCAATCCAGAGGTACTGCGGGTGCTGGCCCTTGGAGGTCTTGTCAAAGTAGTCTGGGTCGAGCAGCTTCTTGCCTTCGCGCCACTTCTTGTTGTTGTCGAAGAGCCGTTCGAGCGAGGAGGGATGGTGCGCGATCGACGATGCGGCTCGCGCGACGCGCGTGCTCGCGCCGTGCGCCGCTCCGACGCGGTTGAGCCCGACAGCCAAGCGATGCCACATCGAGCGAGAAGGGAAGGAGGCGATGCGAGTCGAAGTGGGTGGACGGAGGAATCGAATCTCCCTCGCTGCCTTCCTTCGCGCTGGTCCCGTAGACTCGGCGTGGTGCCGTCAGTTCCTCGGATCTGGTTGGCCCGTCAGCCTGGGTACGTCATTAGCGGGGCGGCTGTGATGCGGGGCGACTCGACAGAGCGCGTCAGCGTTGAAGAGTTGATACAACCCGTTATGTGACCATGGAATGGCATAATGAACACTCGTTCGTATCAAGTCATCGGGTATCAGTTCGTATCCCCGGTAGAGCGCGTAACCCAGCACCGGCGTCTCAGAACGCGGTACGGTCAGCCAGCCGAGGCTCCCTTAGTGGCAAAATGGCGGTCGACAAGAAGCAGCGGCTGGTGCCTGGCTCCATGTACATTCCCCCGACGCTCCCCCTGGCCATGGGCGGCGCCTCGCTATCGCCTGGCGGGCCAGGCGGAGCCTCCAGCGCCAGCCTCAGACTCGGCTCGTCGCCCCGATTCTCGTCCTCAGGCTCTGCGGCAAACGCCGCCACTGCCAAAGCTCTGACCCCCAACAAACCATTGGGCGACTTGCTGCGCTCGATTGAGCCTCGTTTCTGCTTCCAGCCAGCGGTGGAAGAGCTCCTCCTTGACATGGCTTCCGATTTTATTGAAGACGTCGTGGCATTCTCCTCCAGACTCGCCAAACATCGGCGGTCAACCGAACTGCAGGCCAAGGATCTCCAGTTCTGCCTCGCCAAGAACTATGGCATATCTCTTGCTGGTGCAGTAACCGACCGCTCGATCGCTCTCAACCCACTTGGTGCGGACGTACAGGTCAGGGCGCGGCCAGGAAAAAATTCGCTCCACATGCATCGTATTGCGCTCAAGAGGCAGACAATGCAGCGCGCCTCGTCGAAGCTGAAGCGAAACTTGGGGGTCAAGATTAGCGACGCCGCTGCCGCGAGGAAGACCGTTCAACGCAAATCTAGCACAGCCGGGATCGCAGACCCTAAGTGAGTATTTCGAATATCGTCTCAACAGATCAATATATTGGCAGACACTTGATGCAAATTCAGTCCACTGCAAACTGCAATCTCAACCTACTACACACGTTGACCTATGTCTAGACCAGCTCAGTCAGGCCAGACACAACGTCCGCCTCGAAGTCGAGACGAGGCGCCTTGGGAAGTGGGGGCATTCCCACCTGCCCAACCGGTACACGTCCAGCACTGTCGGTCGGAGGGCGAGCACGTTTCTTGTACTTGGCTCCCTTGAGCGAGGCGGCAGGGAGTATCGTTGTGTCCTTGCTCAGGTCCTCAGCAGCAGGGATTTCGATTCGAAGGCTGCGGCAAACCTCAGCGTACGTGGAAGCTTTGTAGATAGCGTCGAAGCCATCCATGAGCAAGGCCTCATTAGCAAAGTGGAGACTAACGGCGATGAAATGGCGACAAGGGATGCCCAGTTGATACATCTGACCGCACGTACAGGTTCGCAGGGATAAGTCGACTCGATGTGTAATCTTGGGCCGCTCCCCAGTGCGCCAAGTGAAGGCGACTTGTTCATCACATAGTCGCACTGTGTACATTTCAGACTCCTGGAGCTCCTGCCGATACAACGCATCCGCTCCCGGTGTCAACAACGGGTTCTCTGTCACAAGCTTCTGAGAGAGCTGGTTCTTCTTGAACACGTTATCCATCAAGAATGCGAGGAAGCCGTACATCAGATCAAACGGAGCTTCATCGCTGTTCTGGACGTCTGAACCTTGCGTAGCCTCTTCTGCGGCTGTACTAGACCACTTGTAGAGTCTGATTGACCTGTTCAGATGGTATGCCCAGTTTTTTGGATGGACAGCACGAATGAACGCTGCAGCGGGTGCATTCAGGCTTTCAAGTTGAGAAAGCACCTTCAGGAATCCCTCTTCAGTATCTTGACTCTGCATGTCCCAAATCAATTCTTCTAGAGCACCCAGCTGAGGAATGTTCTTGTCTCGGTTGATCTCATCGATTAGGCTCCGCACGCAGAACATAATCTTCGCGTTGCGTGCTTCATGAGCAAGTGCGCGTAATAGCCCATTCTGGTTGTGACTGCAGAAGACAGGGCATCCGTCGAAGCGGACGCCCCCCGCCTTGGCAAGTGCGAGGAACCACTTCATGTGATCCATTTCACTATTTGGAAGAAGTGCGAACGCCAAAACCTGGCTTTGGAGATTGCCGTCGCGTCCAATCAAGAGTACCAAACTACCAGTGTAGCTGACGCTGTCAAAGTTGATCACCTTGATGCCGAAGACTTGCTGCATGCAAAGCAACGACAATGACATAGCGTTTGGCATGATGAAGGCACGAACAAAGTGGTCTTGCTCGTCTTTCTCGTAAGAAATCGTTGACCCTGGATTCTTTTTAGCAAATGAGTCGAGAAGACTGGGGATGAATTTATAACTCTCAGTGAGATCATCTGTTGACGTAGCCACAACCAAGCGCTGAGCACGGTACGCCATGCCACGAGGAATCTTAATTCCCGACTCTGAGTTTGTCAGAAAGTTGTCCGTGAGCAACTTCCCACTTGACTTCGAGTGGGTCACAACAGCCTGGCGAAAGAAACGCATTTCCGCGAGCTGTCGGGCGGTAGGCTTTGCTTCACCAGTGCAATGTTCAGAGTGCTTGAGGTTCATCGCTGAAATCTTCCAGTTCTTGGACTTCCAGCCTTTCACAAGTTGAACAAACCAGAGGCACTTCTCGTCTGAGCACACATACTTCTTGTTGCTACCTCCATTGTTCTTCTTGCACAGCTTCGAACGTTTGCGTTGGACGACTAAAGTGAAGTCACTGATAGCCTTGGTTGCTTCTTTACCTGTACTCCAGCGCATCTCGTGGGTCAGCTGATACTTGGATAGATCGTCCACGAGTAATGATGCTGCAGGGTTGCTTTGCAACCCTTCGTTCGCGGAGACGGTACTTAGAGCCTTCTGAGCTTGATGCTCCTTTTTGCGAGCACTGAAGTTGCATGTCTCGAGACATTCCTTCGAGTGCAGAAGATGCATCGAAAGTACCGTGAATGTTTCGTTACCATCACCAGACTGCTCAAATACCACCATCCACTCGCAGTTGGAGTTGCGGTGGTTTTGACACACGACACGGCGAACAACAATGTTGCGCCCGTCATACATCATTTCGCTTGGCTTTTCTGCAACGACACGGCGACCCATTTGATACGCCAAGCTTCGCACAACCGTGACACCTTCTTTCCAACTAGCGAAAGTCATTCCGACTTGCACGTGCCCGCCAGTAACAGAGCTGACACTCGTAAGAGCTGGTGGAGCTTCTGCTCCTTCAGAATCTTCACGCATCATTCGCTGGAAAGAGCCGCTCGCTGAGGGACCACCGGCCAACGCCGAGACCGCAGCTGCGGCTGCCGCATCTTGAATGATGGCAGAGGCAGCGGCGGATGCGGCAGTAATGTCGTCTGCGGCCGCCACCGACTCGGGGCAGTTGGTCTTGTGGTGCACCGTGTTCATACTCGAGATTTTCCACTTCTTCTCGCTCTTGATGTACGAGAGGCGCACGAACCACTTGCACTCGGGCGCGTTTTCGCACTCGACCACGACGACATTCGCCTGCGCGTTACTGGAGCTGGTCGCGGCGGCGATGCCGCCGATCGTGGGCAGCGCTGCGTCGTCGGCGACGGCGTCCGCCGCGGCGTCGCCGTCGGCGGCCGTTCGCTGCTGCACGCGCACGCGGCGCTGCTGGGTGGCGCCCGCGAAGGCTTCGATCACTGCCACCGCGTCATGGAACGTGCCGAACCGGTCCTCCTTCCGCAGCGTCGCCCCACTGGAACTCATGGCGTCGACCGCGTCGCCTTTTGTGATTTCGCGCCCTGCGGTTCGCTCCACTTTTCTCTTCGCGCCTCGCGAAGGTCCCCCCCCCCCCCCCTCCCCCAATTCGAACGAAAACACCTCACTAATGAGGTTAATTACAAAATGAGGTACTCTTGTCACTCCAACGAGGGACCTCTCCACGCTTCGCCCACTCGATGAACCATGCGAAGATGGCTTTCGCGGCCCCCGCGGGCGTGTGTCTTCTGCGAGAAAGAGGCGTTCGCGAGCAGGAACCGAGTGCTCTTCGAGGAAAGAACCGACATACAAGTCTTCTCGGAGGCGACGCGACTGACCCGTTGGACGCAACAGGATGAACTCGTGGTTGCAATTGAGGACAAGAACCCGCGTGCCAAAAAGCACTTGCTCGTCATTTCCAAGGTCCACATTCCATCTGTAGACGATCTCAGTTTCGAGCATTCCTCTCTCTGTAAGCATTGCGATCCGGTTTCTCGGTAGTCAGAGTTGGCGTGATAACTTCGACCTATATGCTCCTCCAGTGGCTAGGATGATCGCCACGGGGCGCGACCTGCTCGCGCAGGAAGGACACGACAATCCTCGTCGATATCAGTATGTAGCTCCTTGGTGGCAAGGTGCATATCTGCTCAGTACATGATTACTCTGGCAAAACAGGCTAGGATTTCACAAACCGCCATTCACCTCAGTGCCACATCTCCATCTTCACTGTCTCGGACTTCCATTCCTCCCTGCGTGGAACCAGTTAAGGTTCACTCCATCCAGCCTTTTGGACAGCTACGTGGACGCAGAGGAATTGCTAGCATCGCTGTTAATGAGCTCAAAATAATGCTACGTAGCTTCTGCCATGTTGGATTTCCACCTCACTCGTACGAGCCTGACTCCATAAACTTGAATTGGTGCCCCTGAGTGCTCTGTGGCTTTGTTTTCGTGACATACTTGTTCACTTTGATGGACTTCAACAGCCCATCCGACATTTCACGAAATGTTTCCTCGAAACTCTCCACAACTTCGTTGTGAGAGACTTTGATTTTCTGCAATGATTCAGCGCTCCTCTCACGTGGTTTATCCGCCATGAGCTGGCGATCAGCATCTTCCATTTCGGGGTCTTCGCGTGTTCGTAGTAGAAGAGGGATATCGGATGGATTAGGGGTCGCCATCCGTGGCACGCAGACAAAATGCTGGATCATGTCTGGGATCTCTTCATTCATGTTCTCGAGTTGCTTCGAGATAACCATAAACTGGCTGAGGAGTTCAGGCCTAGTTTAGCGTCACAACAATGCGGCATCACGAGTTAGTCCAAGCCTCGAGAGCGGCAAAGTCGACGAAGACTCACCATGTGCTGGCTGGATTCCAAGCAAGGTTGTGCTCCAATCGCCCGACGGTGTGTCTCAAGTGGTCTGCACGCGCACGAATGCTCCCGAGCGCACGGTCCACGTCGCCTCCACCGCCGCTGTTGCCGCCACCGTACTGCATCGTGCCTCCTGGCGAGTTGGAAGGGGAGTCCAGCCAAGGATCAGACTCAGCATCGAAGTAGGAGATACCGGTATTCTACGGTAGTTGATGGTATTCAAAAGCAAAGCGTGGGTTGAAGTGTAGTAAAGGAGGTTGGGTCCTCATTCATAAGGAGATCGCAGTATCTGCTACAAAATACCACGCGCTTCAGTTGCAATTGCAACCGCCTGAGTTGCCAGTGCGATGGGGTTCCTCTGACAGCTACAACGCAGCGAAACAAGCCGTCAGCCAACTCTACTTGAACAAATAATTGAAGTACTTGGCACATACCACCGCACCCTTCGGTCGATTCGCATCGCCAACCATCTCACGGATCGTGATTAACTCGGACGCCATCGTGAGAAAAGCCTCTTCGACATTTTGAGCGTTTTTGGCGCTGGTCTCGAGGAAAGGAATTGCCAAACTATCCGCAAACGCCTTTGCAGTCTCATATGGCACTGCTCGGTTCTCGCTGATGTCGCTCTTATTACCAACCAGAAGCTTGCACGTGCCTTCACTGGCGTAACGGTTGACTTCGTTGAGCCAGTCATTCACGTGGTCAAAAGATTCCTACACGAATACTCGTTCACTTTCTGCCGCTAGGGTGAGCAAAGTTGAACGGTCACGCTCACCTGGCTCGTTACATCGTAGACCATAATGATCCCATCTGCTCCGCGATAGTACGCACTTGTGATGGTGCGGAATCGCTCTTGGCCCGCTGTATCCCACTTTAAAACGTGGATAATGTCAGCACCGTGAACTGGCAACACTTAGTCCACACCCAACACCGTACAATCTGAAGCTTGATGGTCTTCTTATCAATTTTGACTGTACGAAAACGCTAAAACAAAGCAGATGTGTAAGTCAAGCCTGTTCTCGAGTCTTGGCAGTAACGTACGAAATCAACTCCAATGGTAGTGATGTAGCTCTCCGTGAACGCGTCGTCCTACTCAGGGGAATACGAATGAGTTTCTCCACAACCGTTGAAGATCTACCCTTTCATACCGCGAAACGCAGGAGCAGGCAAGATTTTCCCACGCCCGAGTCACCTATGAGCACGAGCTTGAACAAGTGATCGCTTTGTCACGATCAGTTAGTCCTGTTTAGGTGCATCTCGACCAAGTATGGTACTCACTAGTCTCGGGACATAGTTTGTCAAGTCGGAGAGCACGCCGGGATCTTGAGGAAGGAGTTCGCTGGCAGCAATCGTGGAGAACGACAACCCACTAGATTTGACTTGCTCGATCGATGGGCGCGTCGAAACACACTGCGCGCACCCACGGGGTTTCCTTCCAGACTTCGTCTGTTTCGCTTCAGGTGAGCAAGTTCTCCGCAAAACCTCTCTCGAATAATAACTGAGCTGGACGAAGCCGACGCATCAGTTATCGAAGGCCTATGTGCCAGATGCAATTCTGGAACTGTTGGTGGGTCATCCGTCAACAGATCAACCAGCAAAGCTCATTCAATCCAGTTCTAATGATGACCACGCTCCCGGATCTGAGCGAAGACGCATGCCGCGTATGCGGCAAGGAGGATGACGAGTCATTTCTCGTTCTTTGCGATGGATGTGACCGTCCTTTCCACACTTACTGCCATGCCGGCTGCGTCTGCTGCCGACAAAAACCCAAGGGCAATTTCAATCGCAAACCTGCAGTCCCCGAAGGCGACTGGTTCTGCAAGTTTTGTGCCGGGCACATCCCGCGACTTGGTGCGTAGAACGCATCGATGGGATAATATCGGGGTTAACTGACATCTTGGCCGGCTCATTGTAGAAGAAGGCTGTCCTGCTGTCTCAGCGGTTTATGCATTTGGTGATAACGAGGACGGGCAGGTATGGGAGTTCCATCATTGCACCTGAACGGGACATGAATGGAAAAGAATCTGTCTGAGTTGTGTAGCTTGGACTCCTCGATCAAACTGATAAAGCAATATGGACTCCTACGAGGGTGACTCAGCTAGACGGCATCGGTGTGGTCCAGATTGCCTGCACCGAGACGTCAACGTTCGTTCTGTGCGATGATGGCAACCTGTATTCTGTTGGCACCGGATCTTCAGGGCAACTTGGCCACAATGACATTGTTCACGAGAGGCTGTCGCACTTCCGTTTGGTATGTTTAGAGGCAACGAGATGACCATGGACGGAAAATTAATGCGCTGCTCTGGTTTTACAGGTTGAGTCACTCGTTGCAGAAAAGCGTCCGAAAATCGACGGAATGTGTGTCCTCGCTAGCATGCTGTTGTCTCTAAAGGGTTTTCGAGCTGACTGATAAATCGCGCAGCTTCAAGACAATCTGTGCTGGACGAGATTTTTGTCTTGCACTCACAGCAGAGGGCCATGTATACACCTGGGGAAACGGCGAGTTCGGTCAACTCGGGCATCAAGAGAACAAGATCAAGAAGGCCCCGAAAAAGATCTCGGCCCTCCGGGAGCTGGAGATTCCGGTCGATCTCGGTATTTTCTTACTAACCGAACTCTTCCTTGATCTGAGCTAATGTGCTACCGCTCCTTACAGCTTGCTGTGGGGACGATTTCATCTTAATGACATCAGCCGAGTTATCAGACGCTGATCAATTCAGCACCCAGAAACCTGGCGTGATGATGAGTATGGGCGCGAATACGCATGGCCAACTAGGTGAAGGAACTGGGCGCAACCAGTGGGTTCCACAACTCCTAAACAAAGATGGCCCGCCGTTCACAAGGGTTTGTACTACTGAAAAAGATTTCGCCACAACAATCTAACGTTTATCTCCTCAGATCGAAGATGCTAGCATTGACGAGCCACAAGAATTCTTGTTAGGTCGTGACATCCGAATTCTAGCAGCGGGGAAAGCTCACTGCATTGCAGTCCCGACGAAGTAAGTCCAGTCACACTTTTTTTCCTGTGCATCGCTGGGCTCTGACTGTGCTGCAGAATGAAGGGACTTTGGGCCTGGGGTTTCGGAGAAAGTGGACAGTTAGGTATTCCGAAGCCTCACATCCCTGAAGGTCAATCACGATTCTTTCGCTCCCAATTTCGAGTCCCTCGCCCTCGCTTTGTAAAAGTAAGTTTTCCCGAAGTTTAGTGCGCTGGAGCATGACTTGATAAGCGCATGGTATTTAGGCACTCGAGCAAGACACTGTAGTTCAGGTTGCGTGTGGTGGGCAGCATACATTGCTGTTGCTCGCTGATGGGCGTCTCGTGGGTATGGGTGATAACGAGCACGGCCAGGTTGGAGTCCGTCTAGAGAGCAGCGGAGAGGAGCAGGGCCAGAAAACTGTGGACGTACCCACGAATATCCAACTCGCCGCTGATGCAGGGCGGATTCGCCACATAGCTTGCGGTGATTCTCATTCTGTCGCCCTTACGGAGGACGGATCTGTCTACACGTGGGGACTTGGGAAGTACGGTCAGCTGGGGCACAGGGAGTCGCAGCCAGGTCCGCTTTTCACTCCCACAAAGGTTTCATGCTTGCCGAAGATCCAGAAAATCTTCTCGGGACCCAACCAAGTCTTCGCCATCGAGTTCACAAATGGTATTTCATGAGGTTCTTGGGCAGGTGAATCGACTGGTCACCTGTCTATGTTGCTGCTTTCTGTAGATGTCATCAAACCTCCAGAATTGTCGGCCTCTGATGGCAAGGCATCCATTACAAAGGGAGGGCCCAAGAAGCGAGGTCCACCGGCACGAAAGCCATCAGGTGGTGCGAAGAAGAAAGGAAAGCAGTAGGCACCCATTGTGTTCCTAACAGAAATGCATCTGTTAAGTACCCCTCAAGTCGTTTCGTTGCACAAAACCGGTATCCTCTCTCCACATCCACATCCACAGACAGAAGACTCAGTCAGGACAGCATGTATGGGCATGCCCAGTTCGCGACTGTCGGACGGACCTCGAGCATGTCGGGCGCGATGGCTCCGCTGAACGCGTGGTCGCCGCCGTCGGCGCAAGAGCAGCAGTTCTACGAAACGCTCTTCGCTGCAGCAGACGAAGAGAAGCGCGACGCCATCGGCGGACGCATCGCCGTTGCGTTCTTCTCCCGTTCTGGGGTCGACAAAGCCCTTCTTCGCGAGGTCAGCTCCTCGCTCTCTAACTCACTGAGCCTACTCCCAACACCACCATCTGTATGCAGATATGGACCATCGCGAACTCGCAGCAGAGGAGCGAACTCTCTCGGAATGAATTCTACGTTGCCATGCGACTGATAAGTATGGCTCAGCGAGGCGAAGCGATTTCGGCTCAGCGATTCCACGAACTCGCCTCGCTACCCTTTCCGCTCCCATCACTTGCCGGCATCCCCCCTCCACAGGCTGTGCCCCCGTTACCCGTCCAAACACTCGGAGCGCCAACAGCACAAACAGCCAAGTCGTACGCCATCACAGATGAGGAGAAACAGCGCTACGATGGTATTTTCAAGCAGTATGACACTGATCGCGATGGTTTCTTGCACGGGAGCGAAGCGGTTCAGCTCTTTGGGATGTCAGGTCTTGACCGTGGAGTGAGTTTTCTATTACGTCTTTGACCCATGATGAAAAGAAGGCTTACTTGTTTACTCCCGCAGATTCTCCGCGATATCTGGGCTCTGGCTGATCGAGGTCAGGACAGCCGTCTCGACAACAAAGAGTTCTACGTTGCAATGCATCTGATTGTTTGCATCAGCAAGCGCGGACTACCTCTACCAACAGAACTACCCCCTGATTTGGCAGAGTCTGTGTTCGGTGTCAGCGCGCCATCGTCCTTCACAAGTCAGACGGTTCCGACTGGGAGTGATTCTGGTTCGCATTCACGTACAAACTCAGTTTCCATAAACGCACCCATAGTCACACAACCGCCAGTCGTCGGATCGCCTTCTCCAGCTCAACAACAGGTGAAGCGTGATCCAATGGACGCATTTGCGAATATTTCCGGGTTGGAACCCACACTTTCTCACTCAAATCGTGTCACTTCATTTAACGGAGCGAACTCGAGTCCGACTTACCAACTGCAAGGGGGGTCAGCCCTTGCTTCCCGCTTGTCAACGACAACGCTTCAGACGCACACCACCGTTGAGTCGACAGCAGTTCACCTGCATCCTGCGGCATCTCTTGGGACAAATCCTGTGCTTTCGACGTCTGCATTTGGCTCCGCTAATGTTAGCGTCACAAACGCGCAGTTCTCATCTCCTCTCGACGCTGGAATATTGATTGAGCCGAATCGTGATCGCGCGGGATCCTCAAGCTCTGTCTCCAGTTTTGCCAGTGTATCCACAGACACCAGCACTGCGTATTCGGCTTCAAATAGTCACGTTCCACCGCAACAATCAACTGGATTTGTTTCGATGGGTAACATTCACCCTCACATTCCTACGATATCGCCATCCCAGTTTGTACCAGGTCATGCACCGCTGAAGCCATTCCTGTCAAGTGAAGATGAATCTTCTGCAGTGAGCCAACTGGACAAGTCGAATGAAGAGCTTGTTCTTGTCGTCCAGAGCATCGAAAAGAAACAGGATGCGATGAGCTTGCTGCTGAACAAGCTTGGCGAACTTGACCAGCTTCGCCACGAACTTGTTGCTTTATCAGTGAAACGAGATACTGTTCGCGCGGCGACTTCTCCTCCGTCGGACGAGAATGCTAAAGATGCCCATGCAATCAGAGCCGTCGAACAAACATTGAGGGAGTTGATTGAAGGGGAAAAGACAGCAATCCACAAGCTTCAATCTGAGATCGCAAAGTTTGAGGTCGAGCTGGCTCAAGAAGCTGGACAATCGTCAGGTTCAATAGTGGAGTCGGGCAGAGGCCCTAATCACTCGATGATTTCTCCGTCCCAAGCGTCTGCGCCGTCTCCTTTGTTGGCTCCAGCCCTTGAGACTACGCCCAAGAACGATTTCGAAGCCTTTGGTGGCTTCGGCAGCAGCTCCCCAGCACCTGATACGAAGGTTATTCATCACACGACGCGTTCGCGAACTTGAGTTTTAGCTAGAGCAATACGGCACAAGTGGCATGTAACTTGATTCTGTTAAGAACTTTGGCTAATGTTGAAGATTCGCGACCTTTGAGAACCATCCTCCGACTTGGGATTTGGGGAGGGAGTCACAATGGTGACAGCAGGTGAGGCGAGGCGCTCAGCGCTCTATGAGGGGACGTTGGAGAAGAAGCGACGTACAGGCGGCTGGAAAAAGAAGTTCTTTGTGCTGACAGCATCCCACTTTATCTACTTCGACTCAAGCGAGCCAGCGGCGACGTCGCGGTCGACAATGGCGTCCTTCGACATCTTGCGGGTCGAAACGTTAGACGCCGATGGGACATCACGGGTGTTTCTTCTGCATCTTTATCGCAAGAAGAAAGAGTTCCGAGCCCCGACGACGGAAGAGCGAGACGCATGGGTTCGGGCATTGTCATCCGTCGCGGCATTCAAGCTGGACGGCTCCAAAAACGACAACTCCACTGCTTCTACCCTCGAAATAGGAGGCACTAGTCCACCAGACCAAGAGGAAGGCATAGCTAGTGATCATTGCCTTAAAGAAAATTGTCCAGCGCCTCCATCGACGACCGATATGATTGTTGCCGCAGTTCAGAGTGAGCAACCCCCTACCCGATCCACGAACTCTGTCGATTTGGCGATGATATGTGAACGGATGAAAAGGGTCTTCAACAATCAGATCCAGACCAGCAAATCGTTTGCCGCTCGTGACGTAATCGATTTTGTGATCAAGCAAACTGAATTGAACCGCGAGCAGGCTATTGATGTGGGCCAGCAGCTCATAGACGCCAAGCTTATCGTGCCCTTGAAATCTCATGTATTCGAGGAGTTGGACTCTAGTAGCCGATTTCGGTTTCATGATACAGTATCCCAGCGACAGCCCAAGAACCATCTCAACATGCGATCTCGATCAATCCAAGAACTAATGGGTAGTTGCAACTTTGAGCCCAGAAAGTACGCACAAGATTTCTTAAAGAAGCACTCCAGCGACAAGATTGAACAGCATTGCGAAAATCTCATTTCGCAGAAAGAGCAAACAATCGAGGCGCTGAAGGGCGAAATTAGCGCGAACTATTCCTCATTCATACGAGCTTCGACACAGACAAAAACAATGGAGAACAGTGTCTTCCAGCTTAAGTCACTCGTATTAGAGTGCAAACGGTCCATCCAGTCGCTGAAGGAAGTGCCTTTGGATACTAGTCTTTGTGAGTACTCGCAGAAACTTTGCTCAGAAACTTTGCTCGTGTTGTTACCTGACGGTTTAGATTTTTGGACAGCGAATAGAGATGCCCCTCGTCTCGAATTGACAACAAGAAAAGCCGATGAGCAAGCGAAGCGATTAATTCTCGAAGAATTTATCCATGATCTTGAAGTCTCTCTCCACGAGCATGCTTACAATGACTTTGCAAAACTCGTACTCGACTACAAACACAAGATACAGCAAAACCCGGATTATTCAAGCTCTGATCAAAAAATTCGAGTCAATCAACTAGTGGAAAAATTCACGCGGCGTTTGGTCGAGGAATTCAACGCTTCGATGCAAGCATCCGAACGTATGCACAAGAAGGAGGATCACCTGAAGTACCTTATCCAGTTGGGCGAGCCGGCGTTAGCAACTGAAATGTGTCTGCAAAACTATTCAGTTCAAATTGCGTTGCAACTACGACATGTCCCGTCGTATGGCAATCAACTGAACTATGTCATCAACCTATCCCGCACCTTCTTCACTTCGTTGCTTGTCTGCTACGAAGACTATGAGCACAGGTGTGTGTTTTGTGACCACTGGGAATAAATCAACAGACACACTGAGATGACTCGTTTGTAGCTTTCGTGGACAAGATAGCTCACACTTTATCTCATTAACTGTTTGGATCTCTGCACAGCTGGAGCGTTTTGCGAACGAGATCCTATGCCACATCTTCTTCAGTGATTCTTCGCAGCCGTCCCACTCCACCAGGTCGCTCCAACCGTCACAGCTCGCGAGCCAGGAGCAAACACAACCTCGGACATCTGCAATTGACTTGGCCGAGTTCAAGAACGTTACGAAGTTTGTCTGCAACGCACTGAGATATGTTTTCTATGGGTCCCGACAGCTCGAACTAGCCGGTCTCCCGACGGCCCACTGTCTCGCCCCTTGCCTTGTGCAAGGGGTTTTGTCGTTCATAAAGAGTTACAGCGCATCAATTCGAGCCGCGTCACGAGAAGAAGTGAAGAGAGAACGATGGGAGATGGCAAGGCGCACTATCCGAGATGCAGAGACAAAGCGAGACCGCGAAATTATTCTCACCCAAAGCGCCCGCTCGTTCTATAGCATGATTCAGCAGTTTCTTCGAGATGCCCAGCGCCTCCTGAATCCATCGTGTGCGACCTCCTAGTAAGCGTGCTAGTTGCGTTATTGATCACAGAGTCTTATCATACCCTCGTTCAAATAGTATTCCAGATGTTCAAGAAGCCGTGGTTGCCCACACAGACGAATTGATCATTCGATACTCTTCCGATGTATTGAACTACTTGGAGACTCCAAAAATGTCTTCATCAGTGAGGTTGAAGCAAGTTGTTGGCATATTGACGAACGTCGCATATATCCAAGACGATTGTGCAGCGCGATCTTCTGCAATTCTGCACGAGTTTCTACCGAAGGCAGCTTTAAAAGACAGGCAATTGGAGTCTCAGGTGAGCTAGATAATAGTGTTCTCTGCAATCATGTGGGGAATAACATTCCCTCCCGTAGAATCCCAAGCTCTGGCGGAGGCTCGTGGTGTTGGGAATGCAGAAAGCAGCACAGTCGCTGCTGAAGATGTCACTTAGCTGGCATGATCTCGATCTTTCGGAGGAGATTCTGCCGGACATGACTGTGGCAAAGGAGGTGAAACCTCTCTTCGTCACGACGTTGATGAAGGAACTCACTGACGTATCTAACAGCCAACTTGAGAAGCTACTGAAAAACTATCGCCTCTATCGGGACGAAAACAAGGGAAATGAAACTGAGGATGGCGGTGATGCTGGTCAAATCATTTTTGCGACGATGGTGCTCGAGGGAATGCTTGTAGAGATGATGCAAGATGAAGCTTGGTGGCAGCATTATCGGAAAGGTGGGAACGCCAAGGATTCTCGAAGAATTGGCTACGCAGGTCTAAACAAGTTCATTGCGGAGCTTCGCGTTCTTACAGAGAGCCCCCAAACAAGTAAAGTCGTCGAAGAGGTCAGTTCAGTGTTGGTAAAGATGCTGGTAGACGTTTACAGTCAGTCCCACCCCGAAAAGAAGGAACCAGAAGCACCAGAGGTTTGGACGAAAGGATACATCAAGATGTGTATGTACCAGCTAGAGCTTGCTGCAAGCACATTTGCCGCAACATCAACCACACCTTCGAAAACATAGCACTCTCAGTACAATGTTATTTAGCTGATGATGTCTTAGTTCTTGGCTGACGTTGCTCTCTCTGTTCCATCTACACCTGCACCGCCCATGCTAGCAATGTCACCATCGATAGAGTCCTCATCGAAGTAGCGTATAACATCTTCAACAGCAATAAACGGACTCAATTCATCAGTCAGAAGCTCTTTGGCGTAAGCAATCGCGTCATCCACCTCCTGCGCCTCAAATAGTTCCTTCTCTGCTTTGAGTGCACGGGTAATGTAGCGAACGCTCACACGACCTTCATCTTCTTCGTGCCCTTCTACGAGATAGCGCACAATGTTGACTCGCATCTGGGAGCGAGATTTTGGGATGTCGTCTGTCGGATAAGAGTGAAGGCGGTAGATGCCGCTGAACTTGCGTAGATACCCGTGGAAATCGATGTCTAGCTCTTTCAGTTCTCCGGTGCGGATGTCATAGACGAGGCCATGGATACGTGGAAACCCATATTTGATCTGATGGCGTTGCACCATGTTGATCTTGAATATATTGAGGCATTGTTCGATGATATTGAGCTCAACGATGCGGCGAAATCGGTCAATTTCGAACTTGATCTCCACAAGATCAGGCTGGTAAAGTCGGCACACTACTTCAATCAAGCTGAGTACATGTAGTTATTTCTGCTAGCTACGAACCGACTCACCGTCTCGGATGTTTCGCAGCCAATTGTCCAGTAGGCCCAGGGTCTTGTTCTCCATAGCTGCTAGAACACCGCCGCATCCGTAGTGTCCACACACAATGATGTCTTTGACACGCAATTTCTCAACCGCGAACTGTATAACTGCAAGGCTACTGATATCGTTGCTTACGACGAGGTTCGCAACGTTACGGTGTACAAACATCTCCCCAGGAGCAAGGCCCGTGACCTCTTCGGCTGGAACCCGCGAGTCGGAACAGCCAATCCACAGGTATCGGGGGTTTTGCTTCTCAGCAGTCCGCTCAAAGAAAGCAGGCTCCGCACTCTTCTTTGTCTCGCGCCAAATACGATTATTCTCGAAAAGATGCTGGATCGACATGTGATCCGCCAGCATTTCTTGCGTGCGTGTTCGCGCGCGTGGGTCAGGCAAACTCGTGCGTCGGAACGGCAGGGGCGACACAGGAACATCGGAGTGACGGCGCGGTTGGTCGGAAATCCCGTTCCATTGCAACTCGGGGTGCACCTGCGCGCTGTTCGGGTTAGCAATTCGCTCCACCGGCAGCTGCGGGGGAGGGTTTTCGGTCGACGCGGCGTCTGCAGGCGCTGGGGCTCCCCCAAGCGCCGAACAAGTGCAACTTGAACCGGCCCCCTGGCCTCCGCATTCGACGGAGCACATCTTCGCTGCTCCGTCAGGCGCGACGCTTCTCCCTCCATCAGGCGCTCTCACTGTATCCCACGCGGTCGTTTCACCGTCTGCGAAACTGCTTCAAGGTATGTACCCATCCGAGACGGTACCCCTGGAAGGTTACGTCCAGCCGAACACTGCCGAAGATCGGTTTTGAAAGGGAGGCAAGTGCAAAGGGTGCGCGGAGATGAGTTTGCGATCCGTCCGAGTGGTGCCGTCTCTGTCGACTCATGCCACGAACGGTTCGCAACGCTCCGCGCGCAGTCGTTAGTAGAGTTGGCGTGGCGGAAGCGCCGCGGCCGACCGACTCCCCCCACCCCCAGCCACAAATGCGATGCCGATGCCTCCGCCTCGAGATTCGCAGCGCGAGAAGCAGCAGGCCTGGCTATGTTCCGCGACCAGCACGACAACCAGCGACAGCGAGGTGAAACCAGGAAAGTGATCAAGGTTTTAACGCAAAACCTCGTGTTAAACAAGGTTTTTTGCGGGCAGCAGCTTCAACGACCGCCGGTGGAGATCAAGTCGTGGGTGGCCGTCCGACCGTCGGTTCACTCCTCATTCTCCAACTCCCCCCCACGCGACGCCGACTCCCCCGCTGACCATGTTCCGCCACTCGCTCTCGTCCGCGCTCCGACTCGGACGCCGCACCAGCGCTCTCTCGCCTCCCGTGCCCGCTCGCGCTCTCTGGGGCGACGCCAACTCGCTCGAACGGCTCTTCGACAACAACAAGAAGTGGCGCGAAGGCAAGAAGCTGCTCGACCCAGACTACTTTGACAAGACCTCCAAGGGCCAGCACCCGCAGTACCTCTGGATTGGATGCTCTGACTCGCGTGTCCCAGCTGAGGAGATCACGGGCCTTGCGCCTGGGGAGATGTTCGTGCATCGTAACATCGCCAACATGGTCGTCTCCACGGACGTGAGCGCCCTCTCAGTCATCCAGTATGCGGTCGAGCATCTCAAGGTCAAGGATATCATCGTGTGCGGCCACTACGGCTGCGGTGGCGTTCGCGCTGCTCTTGCTAACCAGCACCTTGGTCTGCTGGACAACTGGCTGCGAAACATTCGTGACGGTAGGTAGCGATTTCTCGTCGCGAAATCGCGATCTGAGACTCACTCTCGTGATGGTTGCACAGTTGCGCGCATTCACCACGATGAAATTCAATCTATCGATGATGGTGACGCGCGATTGAATCGTATGATTGAGCTCAACACCATCGAGCAGTGCATCAACATCTTCAAGATTGGGCTCGTGCAGCGTCACCAGGCAAAGTACGGGTTCCCTCGGATCCACGGTCTAGTCTACAACCTCGGAGACGGTCAATTGAAGGAGCTCGACATCAACTTCAAGGATTACATCAAAA
Source organism: Pythium myriotylum (assembly GCA_023091665.1). Classification (NCBI taxonomy): domain Eukaryota; phylum Oomycota; class Peronosporomycetes; order Pythiales; family Pythiaceae; genus Pythium; species Pythium myriotylum. Next base: position 1,866,324 of record JALJCQ010000014.1, read on the forward strand.
AGTACAGCTCGGTGTACAAGTTGCACTCCTTTGACGGACCGGATCCAGCCAACCTTCGTCGTGAACATCTCCAGCGCAAAATGATCCGCGCGCTGGCGAAGGAGCACGAGGGCGACAACTCCCGTATCAGCGTATCATACTTGCGTCGTGCGATGACCAACGAGCCTCTTCTCTTCAGTGAGACGGAGATCAACAGCGCGTTGGCGTTCGCCGCGCAGAGCGAGTCGGACAAGTCGACTGTGAACATTGAGAATGTGGTCCAGTACTTCGACAAGTAGATGAGGTTAGAGAGGACGGTCCCAAAATACCACACGTCGCATGTGCTGTTAATTTGGGTTTGTAAAAATGGATGGTGGGTAGGGGAGCCAGCCGTAAAAAAGAAAGGTTTTTACGGGTCGTAGCTGCTGAGCAGGCGGAAATGACTGGAAGCGGACGCGGCAGTCGCGACGCTGTCGCATGGCAGCGAGCCGCTCACTCGGTGACTTGGAACCATGGTCAAGCGCAAGAAGCACGATAAGGACAAGTACTACAACCTTGCGAGGCAGCAGGGTTACCGCGCTCGCTCGGCATTCAAGCTCATCCAGCTGAACAAGAAGTATGACTTCCTCTCCACGGCCAAGGTCTGCATTGACCTGTGTGCCGCACCTGGCGGCTGGTGCCAGGTAGCGGCCAAGTACATGCCCGCCTCGAGCATCATCATCGGCATCGACTTGCTGCCGATCCGGCCGATCCGTGGCGTGAAGACCTTCCAGTGCGATATCACCACAGCCAAGTGTCGGCAGATCATCAAGCAGGAGACCCAGAGCTGGCAGGTTGACGTCGTGCTCTGTGATGGCGCTCCAAACGTTGGAGCTGAGTACACGAAGGATGCCTACGTTCAGAATGAGCTCGCTCTTGTCGCGCTGAAGCTAGCGGTGGACGTCATGGGGCGTGGTGCTACGTTCGTCAGCAAAGTGTTCCGCTCGCAAGATTACAACGCACTTCTCTGGGTATTCAAGCAGCTCTTCAAGAAAGTGTCAGCCACGAAACCACTCAGCTCTCGTAACGAGTCGGCCGAGATTTTCGTCGTGTGCGAACAGTACCTCGCGCCGCATTCGATTGACCCCAAGCTATTCGATCCCAAGTTCGTCTTCGATCAGCTTGATGCTCAAGAGAAAAGCATCACAATCTTCCATCCAAAGTTCGGAGTACAGAAGCGTCATCGAGAAGGTATGTGTGTGTGACAGAGTGTTATTGTGTGTACCCCGGCTGCATTCTCTAGAGTCTCTAGCGTTCCATCGATACCTCCATTGGTCGCTAGCGCTACTTGTAGCCAAGAGCAAAATCAAGCCTCTGTGCGCGCCGTCTTCTATGTGGCAGCGTCGCACAGAGGAGAACTATGACATTCTTGACAGCTTACCTGAGATCGTGGTTTAACAATCGTTGTGATTCAGGCTATGACGAGTCCCTTGGTCAAACTCTCACGAACGAGTGCTCGGTTTCCCAGTTTGTTGACTCCTCCGATGCAATTCGACTCTTGACGGACGCAACAGCGATTCTTTTTCGTCCTGAAGACGACGTGTACCGTGACCATCCCGATACAACAGATGAAGTCGTTGCTTGTCTCAAGGATCTCAAGGTAAGTTCAACTTTTTGAATGGTTTACTTTTTGGTCAAGGACGAGAAGATGAGGAAAAGCTAATTCCCCTCCGAGCCCCACTGTTGTTCCGGCGCCAGATTAACTTCTGGGAAACCCACCGGAAGCCAGTGCGTGGCGCTGACGAGGGCCACCCCATTTGGGGCTGTCTGATTCTCACTTGACCGATTCTAAGCCTCGTTCAACTCCAGGGTTTGCTTACGAGGTTTGGTGGTAGGTGTTGGGGAAATCCGACTTCAAGATGTTATTGAAGTGGCGCCTAAAGATGCTGAAGTACAAAGAAGAGCTGATGAAGGCCAGTGAACCAGAAGTTGCGGACGACAAAACTCTTGACGAAGCCCCTCCTGAAGACGGTTCGGCTGTAGTCAAGGACCACGAGAAGGATTTGACTGAAGAAGAGAAGAATTCTCTTATCCGAGAGGAGCTCGCACAGTTGCGAGCTAATTTGCTTGCCAAGAAGAAGCGGGAAAAGAAAAAGGTACGTTTGGTGTGCAGTGCGTGTGTGCATTTTCATGTCTGGCGTATTCCCAGTAGTCCTTGCCCACTCTTTGGGCATGATGAAGGACTAACCCTCCTCGACTCCCGTTAAGCGCCTAGACTATCTGCGACCCCCAATCTCGTCTTAGCTTGCTCGTAGCTTTGGCGATCGATTTGGGTTGTACATTACCTTTATGCATTTCGGCAGCCAATCCAAAGCCTCCATCGCGGCACGCGTCGTTCGGTGGGTTGCGTCCTTGAACAGACCGGCTATTGAAAGCTGCCAAGACCGATCACCACTGCAGCCTTCAGCTATTGACGTTTTCGCGAACCGTCGGACGCTCAATCGTTCTTGTGCTCAGACATACTTAGATGTGTTGCATATTGGATGGCTTCAATTTCGTGGACAAGTTATTGACTGCGTGTGTCTGACCAGGAACGAGAACAAAAGCGAAAGCTTCGTATCCGTCAGGCTCTTGGAATGAATGAGCAAGGGATTGACGTTGCCGACGGTGCAGAATCCGCCTTCAGCCTTAAGGAACTTGGGATCTCGAAGTCGCACGTCGACTTACTTGAAGACGCTGGCCCCATTTCGGAAGACGAAGAGGATCGCGAAGGTCGACCTGAATCGGATACCGATCTTGAGTTTGAATCAGACGATGATGAGTACACGGACGTGCTTGAGTCCCAGATGGAGAAGCTCTACGATGACTACTTGAGCCGAAAGGGTGATGCCGTCAAGACAAAGAAAGCAGTAAAGAGAAGCAAGATTGCAAAGCGTGCTATTGCTGGCGAGGCACTGACCCAGGATGCGGAAATGTATGATGGTGACATGGAATCGTATCGCAAGATGATCCAAGTTGACGAGGTGGGTTTTGTCCAATTTGTACGGTGCATCGCTCTCGTGTTTCCTGCTCGCCATTCCCCCCATTCGTGTTATCTGTTCTGGGTGCCATCAGTACTCTGTTCAGTTGTCAATCATGGGGCATAACAACTTGGAGAGTCATCATGTCTGACCGGTGCAGTTTCATATTGCGACGGTCCTACTGGCATCCAACATCTTCAACTCACGAGGCAGCTGGGATACGAGGGCATGCCATGTCGGAACAAATACTCACGCTAACTCGCTTTCTTGGTTTTGTAGAGTTCGGATGAGAGTGACGAGGACGACAAGTCTGACGATAAACTTGCTGTGCCCCTCAAGTTCAAGGAAAAACCCAATGCTGCTGTATCACGGTGGTTCTCTGACAACAAATTGTTTGCCGGCGTCGAGAACGATGATGGAATGGATATCATCGACCGCAAACCGACGAGTTCAGCATTTTCAGAGATGCCGAAGACGGACAAGCAGATTCGCAAGGAAAAGCGTAAAGCAGCGAAGGAGAGACAGGATCGTCGCGCTCTCAAGAAGCAGAAGAAAGAAGAGGAGCAGTACGAGATGGAGTTCGGTTCTGAATTCACGGTTGCGCCGAACGTTGGCAATGACGATGACGAAACTATGGATGACACAGGCGGTCGTCGTGACGTACGCGACGACGTCGACGACGAGAAAGGTGTTTCTGAAGAAGTGAAGGCCTTGATTCGCTCCGGTATGGGTGCCGCACTCAAACAAGGCCGCAATAGTGGTGCGGCCAACGAGATCGAGGTAGTATCGGCCACCAGTGAAGATAACTTGCTGCCTGTGCTTGATGATCGTAAGTTCGATTCGGATCATGAAGACTATGACGAAGAGGACCGCGCGAAGACTCTAGCCCTTGCCACCATGATGATTCGAAAGTCGAATGCGAAGGAGGTTATTGACTCGAGTTACAATCGCTACGCCTGGAATGACTCAACTGATCTTCCTGATTGGTTTGTTGACGACGAGGAGAAGCATTATCGTCCCCAACTGCCAATTCCGAAAAAGCTGTTCGAACAGATGAAGGAGCGATTTATGGCGATGGCAACCAAGCCGATCAAGAAAGTTGCCGAGGCTCGTGGCCGAAAGCAGCGCCAGCAGTTGAAGAAGTTGAAAGCCGCGAAAAAGAAGGCCGCCGACATTGCCAATCTTCCGGATATGTCTACTCGTGAGAAGCTAAAGGCTATCGATCGCGCGATGAAGGGTGCCAAGTTGAAGAAGGAGAGCAAGGTGTATGTTGTATCTCGCCGAGGTGGACGTACTACAACAGCGCAGTCGGCGGGCAAGAAGCCCAAGGGCAAAGTCAAGCTCGTGGACTCTCGTATGCGGAAGGACAAGCGCAACGCCGAAATCAAGGCGAAGCGTGGTAACAAGAAGAAGAGATAGACAAACGGAGTACTATATAACTTATGGCAGCATACGTTTCACGATCCATTCATGACTGTTTCTTCACTAGTCGTTCCTGATAACGCCGAAACGATGAGAAAAGACTAACTCCCCACCGTGTCCCACGGCCCGGAAGTCAGTGTGGCGCTGATGGTGGCCACCCCCCACTTGGTCTTTCAACCCCGGGTTTTGCAGTCGAGGTTTTGTGGTAGGTGTTGGGGAAATCCGACTTCAAGATGTTATTGAAGTGGCGCCAAAGATGCTGAAATACAAAGAAGAGCTGATGAAGGCCAGTGAACCAGAAGTTGTTACTGTGTGATAGCTGTAGATCTCCATTCCCAGTTCTCGTGTTGTTGGGCAGAAGAACTGAAGTGTGCCTGCCCAACAAACGCAGGAGGCAAAGACACACCGCTGCTTCTGTGAAGAAAGTAATAAGAAGCTTGTGGATGCTGATCATGACCATGCGCATTCTCAGATGTCTGGGTGGCCAACTTCGAAGTACTTTGGAACACAGTCTCGCTCACCCGGTTAAATGCACACACTGGGCACGGTGCTTCAACATGACTCCGCCTGAACTCACTCACGAGAAGCTGTTTAGTTCCAAACAGCGGGGTGGGAAGAGCATTCATACGCTTCTCGAACTCAGGCAATACATCCTCGTCGAAGATGCGCTTCGGAAAGATATGTCCACACGAGAACGCCTTAACGTGCGTCTCAAGAGGGTCACTCTTGCCAAGCGCTTGGGCTGATTGTGGCTCAATGCGTACGGCACGAACCGAGAGATCGTTCTTTTGGATATTCTCTTTCACAACATCCAACAGCGTCGACTCTGTCTTCGCAATTACTGTGTTCATCGTCGGCTGGTGCTGGGTTAAGAGCCACATGCAAACGTGGAAAAGGAACTGGCCTGAAAAAGGTAGCAAATGACAGCGACGCACCCATACCTTGTCTCGCTCATCGAAAGCCGAGCCATCGAAGGCAACACTGGTTGACGAATGCAGACCTTTACCGCCTACGCGCTCGATAATTTCGCCGAAAAAAATTCGCGACAATGGGGCTGCCACTTTGTCGAAGACTGCCTCATCGATCAAGTACACTTCGAGATCGGCACGAGACAAGCCATACTCGAACCACTTCACTACGAGTCGAGCGAGAATAGCAGATCGGGCGATGTCTGTGATAGTTTTGTTCCCAGACAATCGAGTGGTTCGAGCCGGCGATGGAGTCTTAAGCACAAATCCGTCGATCATAGATAACAACTCCCTGCGAAGAGACGTCTTCTCATCATGCTGCTCATCTCCTCCTGCAACAGCGTTATCAGCGTCACCTTCACCATGCCCAGAGTCTTCGAGTTCCTCACTTCCGTCTTTCTCTTCTGCAAGAAGTTGATGTGAAAGACGGCGAGAACCCAGGGTACCGGGATTGCGTGAGAGCACTTTTTGGTGGCTGTGAAGGCGACATTCGACAGCATCCACCAGCTCCCCGTTCGCTTCGTGTAGGCTTGCAGCAGCGTTCCAATTTTCAAAGTCGACACAGCGCGTTATCATAATGGGAGGGCGGTACTGGGAGGCAAGATCATGCAGGAACACCTCTAAGGACTGTTGTGAGTACCGCATTGGTACACCATCTAGCCCGAGTGACCCAGGTGAAGCAGAAGTTGCGTCACCGTCTGGCTCATCTTGATTAATCCTTAATAGCATTGTCAGGAACAGCTCCACAACTTCACCCGGCGTAGCTTCAATCTCTTTGGGCATAGCGACATCATTGTCCGATTCGAGCGAGACCAGAGTGGGGGATGTGCTGTGATTGAGCATCTCAATAAGAGGATCGAGAATAGTCGCCAAGCGTATACATGAAAACTTGGGAAATTGCGCGATGTGCCGAAGAATCCAATCCCGGTGCGCTAGAACAGACTCAACTGGAGCGGATAAGAGGATATCCACCTGCACGTCAACCCTGAACGTTCTCAATATTTGGTGATACTCCGAAGAAAGAAGTAGTTTTCCGTAACCTCTTCCAAGCAGCGCATGTAAACAGTTGATACCCTGAGGTTGACTCAATGTTGACACTTCCCCCCGCTCGATCAGGCGCCGTAAGGCAAAAGGAACGGCATTGCGTGCAATTGCAACAGCAACTGCCTTGTCGACGTTGTGATGCAAAAGACACAAATTAATCATTGATTCCGTCTCGAAGTCGCTTTTGCTATCTTGGACAAAGATCGTGACCCAGTTTTCATTCTCTTCTAGCTCATGCTGGACCTTTGCTTCTCGCGGGCGAAGCGTGAGCGAGTCACCGGTGATAGAACCGAATGAATATTCGGCTTGCTGGCGAAAAATCAAGTCAACAACTTGCAGTGATACACGCTGGCGCTCCATCTTTCCCTGATTGTCCTCGTGCGGCCGATCCTCGGTTACACCTTCAGAATGGGGGGCAACTGAATTATCGAGTACCCGTTTAGCAAACTGAATAGCGAGCGACAGACCCTCGATAGAGGTGAGCTGATTCACCGCCTTGGAGGGTGTTGCACGTGAAACTTGATACAGATCATGCACCCAACGCAACATATTGCTTTCAAACGCGCCTTCTTGATGTCTTCCTCTGGTTTTCTGTGTGCTATCCGAATGTAGCTCCCCGCAGAGGGTATCAGCTACGACTTCGCACAACGATGCCATGTCAATGCCGAGAGCATAACCGATTGAGAGTGCATCCTTCAGTGCGATAGTCTGCCCGCGAAGAGCGCGGAAGAGCGCAAGCCTCGACCATTGGGGTCGACATTCATACACATTGTGCGCTGTCTGGATCAAGTAGATTACTTCCCCACCAGATGCAGCAGGCGACCCAGAAGAGGTTTGGGTACCGGTGGTCAAGGTCCTCGCTTGCAGAACACTCTCAACGCGTTCACCATCGTGTAGCGACAAATAATGCACGATGTGGGCCTCGTCGCCAGTCACTGGCTGGCTTTCATCAAGCAAGTGACGAGACGGGAGGGAGACCCAGGTCGAGACAGGCTTGCCGGTTTGTGCGCTCGTACCACGTAGCAACATAAGGTCGGATGAGCAGTAGGCAATATCTATATCGGCGATGCGATCGCCTCCCGGTGCTTGAATATCATTGCTAAACAGGGTCGGTAATGCATACTGACCTTTAAGACTCCACTGAAAGTTGGAATACACACTGATCTGATGGTTCGTTGCGTCATACATGGCAAGACCCGACTCGCTCGAGAGCAACCCATTGATGGCGCAGAGACGTACGTCTGGCTTGTTCTTCTTGATACGCTGTGGTCGAAAGTCCATATCTTCCACAAAATGCTCCGGAAATGTCTTGACAACAAAGCCATCAGTAGATCCTTGTCGCGACATGGGACGGTGGAACGGCCCTTCAGAACTCGGTTCACTCCCACTGACGAGCGATGCATCAGCAAACGGTACACCTATACTGCCGTCACCTGTGTCTGACATCGTCGTGCTACCTTCACGCACCACCTGTCTTGGTTTTTGCAGCGTCTTCTTTTCTAGCACGACGCGGTAGTACTTGTACGAAGAGGGCGCCCCTCGATCTGCTCCGTCGTTTGATGTCTCTTGTGAACGCGTCTTGACTAGCATAGAGGTACGCTTTTCCTTGCGAAAGCTCTCATAAAAGAGCTCAATCGACTCGATAACGCCAGCGTTCTGTAATTCGCAGCGACACTCCTCCGCATTTTCTTCGACGTTAACGAAAGAGATGATGTTCTCGGACCCTCCTACGAGGCAGTAGTTTTTGCCATTCAAACTGCGCCACCACCGACAGCACGTGACTGTGCCCATGCCAACGGCGAATTCGAGTATACTCATCTGCGAGTCGTCTCCAGCGACGCGCGAATGGTATCGCGCGCCATTGTGACCGCCGGCCTCGTTGGCCGCTCGCAAATAGGAGGCCATAGGCGTGGTCATGACGCTTGGTGCGACGCTCATCCACTCGTGGTTGTGGGAAGGCTGATAGACGCGCGCCAGTTGCGCGCGGCGGTGGTTGGCGATGAGCGTCGCAACGGGCACGAGGTGGATCCGGTTCTTCCGCGTCGAGAGGCAGGCGAGCCAGTCTCCCTCGGGGCTGAATGCCAGCGCGGCTACGGGCTCGACGCGCTGCTGCTGCTGCTTGGAGTGGCTCGCGGCGAGCGGGAAGCGCCAGTGGCGCACGCGGCGGTCTTCTTCGACGCTGCGCACGACCAGGTGTTGCGCGTGCGGGTCATCGCGCGTGGACTTGGCGGTCGAGACGGCGAGCGCGAGCAGCTGGCGGCGCTCGAGCGAGTGCGCCGCCACGGCCGTGATGCGCGCGTCTCCGTCCGCGTCCTGGAGCGCGAAGATGCGCTGGATCTGGAAGAGCCGGCTGCCGAGCGAGGCCATGGGGGCGAAGTGAAGTGGGCGCCTCTCGGGACGCTGATAGTAATAGCCATGGACACGGCCGTTTATTACATATGTAACCATCCCAAGCTGGATATTTACACACATTGCGTCTCTTGACGCCCACCACTCGAGCAGCGAAAGGACAGGGAGAGCATCATGGACAACGCGCACACGCAGGCCGCGCACAGCGTGCTCTTCATCCGCTCCGAGGACCTCGAGGGCAAGTGCGAGGTCGTGCGCGGCTACGACTTCAACGAGGGCGTCGACTATGGGAAGCTTTTCGGCGCCTACGCCTCGATGGGCTACCAGGCCACGAGTCTCGGGCAGGCGATCGAGGAGGTCAAGCGCATGGTAAGCACGCCCGATCTGCTCTCCGAGAGCCACGCTGACCATGTGGTTCCTTCTAGCGCAAGTGGCGCCTGAGTGACGAACCGATCCCCGACGATGAAGAAGACCCGCAGCTTCGCGACCCGGCGTACCGGGCCGGCGTCAAGTGCACCATCTTCTTGGGCTACACGTCCAACCTCATCTCATGCGGCCTCCGCGAGACCCTGCGCTTCTTGGCGCAACACAAGATGGTCGATGCCATCGTCACGACGGCTGGCGGCATCGAGGAAGACTTCATCAAGTGTCTTGGGTCGACCTACATCGGTGACTTCTCGCTCAAGGGTGACCAGCTCCGTCGCCGCGGCATCAACCGCATCGGCAACCTGCTCGTTCCGAACGACAACTATTGCAAATTTGAAGACTGGATGAAGCCCATCCTCGATAAGATGCTCCTGGAGCAGAAGACCGAAGGTACGGTTTGGTCGCCGTCCAAGATGATCCATCGCTTGGGGAAGGAGATCAACAACGAAGATTCAGTCTACTACTGGTGCTATAAGAACGACATCCCGGTCTTCTGTCCTGCGCTGACAGATGGCTCGATTGGAGATATGATCTATTTCCACTCATACCGTAACGAAGGTCTCGTGCTCGATATTGTGAGTGACATCCGCCGCGTCAACGATATTGCCATCCGCGCGCCGAAGACCGGTGCAATCATTCTTGGTGGCGGCATCGTAAAACACCATATCCTCAACGCTAACCTCATGCGTAATGGTGCGGACTATGCCGTATTTATTAATACGGGTCAGGAATTCGATGGTAGTGATGCTGGGGCGCGTCCTGACGAGGCAATCTCATGGGGAAAGCTCCGAATGGATGCCAAGCCGGTCAAGTTGTACTCAGAAGCGACGCTAGTCTTCCCGATTATCGTAGCCGAAACTTTTGCAAAGGATTTCCACCGTGACAAGGAGGCGGAGAAGGACTCTGGTAAGCAAAACTAGACTCATTTCCTGCACACAACATGAAGCAGCAATCGTGGAGCACACTCTCCTTCGCCACGGTGCGAACCTCTGATTGAATGTAGACACTTCACTTTCATCAAATTTGAGTACGGCGTAGTGAAGGAGCCTTGGGAAACACCGTTTTTCGAGGCACGCAAGCAAGTTCTTGTCCAAATTCTCCGTAGAAAAGCTCTTGTAAAACGTTGTAGACAGTGTTTTCGACGACACCAGATGCAATCGCCGCGCAGTCTTCACTGGCTCTGGGAGCTCGGAACACAAACGATTTGTCGTTGGCAGATCTGATCGACTCCATTCTATTATCTGATCGTAGAAGTTTGTCGATGGCGCAGTTCACAGCACTTGAGGACAAAACATCAGTAAAAAGCATTTCCATCAAGTCCTGTACGACATTCTGGCGGTTCTGGAGCTCCGATATCAAGTGCTTTGGTGCATGAAGTGCCGAGGGAGGTGGTTGGGGTGATATTTCCTGTACGGTGGGTAGTGGTAGTTTTTGAAGGGAATCATGGGGAATGAGGCGTTCGAAAATATCTCGAGGTAAAACGTGGGCATAGATATGAGCAAACAGTGGATACGAGCGCAGATCGGAGGTCCTGTGTGCTGTTACGACTGTGTCATTGCACTTCGCTCCTGAAGCAGATACGCCGTCTGTACGAACGGGTGGTATACCGATCGCAGCGGATTGTGTGGCGGTGGATTTTGTGACGACTGAAGACCACGTCTGTGACTGTAGCGCTTTGCTTGCCTTCTTATCGGTTGACGTGTCATTCAAGGCATTGCCGGTACCTATCGAAGGGCTTACGACATCCAAGGAAGTTATCCAGCATGGAATGTCGTGGTCAATGACCACAGGCTGGTCAGTCGTCATCACAGTCACGCGAATCAATATCTCCTGTTGCGGCTTCAACTCTCCTTCCGCAGGATTGAAGGAGACTAGGCCGCTACTGACAAGTGGATGTGTCACATCCCATTGAAAACGAACGCTTAAAAGCAAAGCACCGGAATCATTGACGAGGACAAGTAGCTGAGTTTGCTTAGTTTGTGTTGGAGCGTGGTTGAATTCCACTAAATCACTCTGAAATCTTGCAGTCTGGCCTGGAACAGCAATTTGCTGTCGGGTTGGCGAGGCTCCACCCGTCACCAGTGCCAACTCTCTTCTTAACGCCGGGAGACTTGTTCTTAGGGGGTGAAATCCGGCTGCAATTATTGTTACCATCGCGACTTCCTTGTACGGACGTCCCATGAGTCCGTAAGCTTTCAATATTAGATTGATCTCAATCGTCTTTGCTTCAAGAGGGGCAAACTCGAGCTCTACGCACACTGAGCTGCGTGCAGCTACTATCTCTGACGTTGTCACGCACCTTAGCACCGGGTAAAACAAAGATTCGCCGCCGTAATCTTGCTGATTAATTTTGTCGAATGAGTTGGAGGAGACGTCGAGTCGAAATGCAGCATCACCTCGGTTTGAAACTACAAACTGCTGGCGGGGTGGTGTGAGAGCGAGATGCAGGGATTTCTCATTGGTGTGCAGACACGGGCGATTGAACTCGCCAATCATCACTGGCGACAGAGCAATGACACGTCGAGACAAGAACAATTTTGGCTCGTTGCTGGGAAGAGTCTGACCTTGTAACTCCAGCACGAGTTGCTTCCCTTTGTCGACTTGAAAAAGCACCGAGAGATCATGTTTTCCACAGTAGTCTTCAGACGAGTAAGCATAACTTATGCAGAGGGTAATAGTTTGTTGTGGGAGGACGACTGCGCGTCTGGGAGTGATCTGGAACACGTTGCTGTCGATAATAGCATTCGTCCGGATCTCATCGCTAGACGGTGCACCAGTTTCGGCCCAGTGTTCAATCTCAACATTGCCCTCCTTTGGATACGTGATGTGAAACTCGACAATGAGGTTGCCTGGATTTCGGAGCTTAAAGAACACCAGTTGTGCAGGTTCACCGAACGGTGCCGGAGAGAAAGGAACAGCTACATGTCTAACTTTGTCGTTTTCGTTCACTTGATCAAGACTATCATTATGAGCCTCCTCGGTCGCTACGATGTCCGATTCAACAGGATTTGGTGCCTTGCTCATATAATCGTTAATTTCTTTGCATAAGAACTGCGGCCAAGCCAGAGCTGTGGGTAAGTAAGGAACACGTATATCCTCAATAATCAAGGTTGGAAATGACGCCTCGGCACGGATTTCGCAACGATGAATGCCGAGAGCCCCCAAACCTGCGTTTCCGTTTCTAGTATCATATTGAGCGGAAGACCGACTCGTCACGGTAAATTGGAAGACACCCCCTACTCGCGGATGAAATGATACAATGATTTGCATCCGAGATCGCGCTGAGATGCAACCACTCGAACGTGAAAACACCAGTTTCGCAGGAGCGTTATCAGCGGTAGGGATTTCGTGATCATCGCTGACTTTGTCGCTTATTACTTTCAAACTCTGAGAAAGTGAGAACTGCAAGTCGCAGTCGGCCGTGTTTACGATTGTTATCACTTTCCTCGAAGAAGAACTCACGAGGATCGTTTCGAAAGTAATTGACTCGGGCTCAAACGTAATTGCACCATCTGTCCCTTTTGTATGAATGCGTAAGAAACTCTCCTGTAACAATGGTACCTCGGTTTCATGTGTCCGGGTTGAGGGAAACGTTTGGGAGATACTGATAGGTTTAATGGAGACAGCAATGCGACTGGCATATGCTCTTACTTCTTTGGGCATGAAGCGACATGTAATCATAGCAGATTCTCGTCCGTTCAGACGACCAAGCCGAGGAAACACTTCAAAGATGTCTTGAAGTTGCCGTGGCACTTCCCAGCGAAATACTAGTGGTAGACGCGAAGGATTCATGATGTCGACAACTCGTTCTGAAAACAGTCCGACAGCCGTCGGTTTAATGAAGAGTCGAACTTCAGCCCCGGATACAATGGTTGTACCGTCGTTGCTCTCACAACCTTGCAACAATATTCTTGGCACAGCGCCGACTCCTGTGAGCTCGATATTTTCAGGCGTCCCTCGCGCATTGTTGATGATGCAGCTGAGTGTGTATTTGTAATGCTTGGAAGCTCGGGGATGAAATCGGATCTGCACGAGATGAAAACTTCGAGCGCGAATATATCCGAGGCGAGGCTTACATTCGAATGTTTGCGAAGGATCTTCAGCAAATGCAAAGAGAGCCGGGGTATCACCAGTGTTATCAAGCAAAACAGTTTGAAACACACAGTCACCCAAGTAGCACGGCGGGAAATGGATTCGTTGTTTTGGGAGGCGAAATGAAACTTTTGACAGAAATTGATTAGTGGGCGAAGAAAACGTGTTTCCGCACGCCTTGGAGACCACACACCAAGGTGGCGTGAATGTCTCTACGTTGACGAGTCTGAAGGTTCGATTGGACTTGAACGCGAAGTAACCCTCTAACTCTGCGAAGTAGTATGTATCTACCGATGAGGGTTGAAACGAAACTCGGAACTCTGCAGTTGACCCCGCACCGACATCTAGAGTTTCTGGAAATACCTGAAATGCGTTCGCCTCCCTTTCACCCGAGGCGACCCTCCAATAGCAAGTTACTTTGCCGTGAGTGTTGTTCGTTACGCGAAGCACTTTTTTTGACGGATAATGCACGATGTTGCAGTTGCCGAAGTCAAGAAAAGCCTCATGAAGGACGATTGGATTCTCCTTTCGATCTACACTGGCAAAATATTCATCACAAATGTCCACGTCTCCGAGTGTGGCTTCTCCGCTTCGTGTGAGCAGGCGAAAACGTGCTCCACCGCTCAAATTAATGTTACCCTCAGAAGCGATGCGATCGTCAATCGCCTCGTTATCTCGAGTTTGTACCCCAAGGCGGAAGAGCCTGTTACCGTTATCCTGCCAATAGACTTCAAGTTGATCGGGACTCAGCAACCCGAGTCCAGAGGCTACGCGGAGTCGATACGCATCTACATGTGCCTGTTCAAACGGTGATGGACGAACGTTATCGTCATAACTGGTTGCCAACATATCAACGTAGATGGAACTTTGGTTCTGAAGGAGGATGAAAAAGCGGCGATGGAAATTTCCAACCCGAGATGGTGTAAAACTGATTGTCACGTTCTGGTCAAGCTCCGGTGGAATCCTCCCGTTGATCTTGTCAAACTTGAAAACTCCTTCTTCCTGTGTGTCAAAGTGATAAAAGACTTCGATTGGCGATTCGTTGCGAAGGATCAGTACTCGTGACGTGGTTTTTCCGACGATAATATCCCCGAAGTTGACAGATCTCGTCCTTACAACATTTGACTCGATAGTTTTCTTCCATAGACTTACGGTCGGACCAATTGCACGGCCCTTGCATGTGATGCGTTCGCGGTTACCGCCAGGTGTGATGATGTCAAAATGATCGCACGTGTAGGTGCCCGAGCTCGTCGGAGTGTATCGGACACGAATGGGAACGGAGCATTCTGCTGGAACAGTTCCACTCATTGGATAAAACGAAAATACTGAGTCACAGTCTGTCTCAACGCGTTGAATTCTATAGGATGCGTGCACAAGTGAGCGATTGCGGAGGATGAAGTCTCTTTCCGTCGGCGCGTGGTTTGTGTTTGTCGCTCCGACCAGAATGGAGCCGAAATTGATGTCCGTCTCGGATGCCGAGACGTGGGTGAATTTGCTGATCCCACTTAACTTCATTGTTATTTCCAATTCAGGATCCGACTTTGTCTGATCGTCATTCACCAAAGGCTACAATGTGTTCAGTGAGTGAATGTGAGTCGGAGTCACTCGAGCCTAGGTTCCGGCATGGATACTTACACGCACGGAGCAAACCGTTGTGGTGACATACACGGATGCAACTGCCGGTGAGAACGACGCCGTCAGTTCTATGCTTGCCCCAACGCGTGCTCGTCCTGAGGATGGATGGATTGCGAAGGGTCGTCCGTGCTCTCCTGCCCCAGCAATTGACCACTCGAAAAGCGAATCGACTTGCCCCGTGTTGCGCAACAAAAACTTGAGTTCTGTAGTTTCAGCGGTCGGACAGAAGCCAAAATCGAGTCCGTTCGGTATCTCGACTGCAAGATGGGCGATACGGGCGAATACTGGCAGGCGGAAGCCTCCTCCAGAAGCCACGACGCCACCTTCAATGATATGAACGTAGAACGTAACAAAATCGTCATACTCTTCCACTTTTACGGGGCGGAACGCGACGTCAAGCGTTGTGTGCATCCCTGGGCTGAGTGTCATAAGTGTCGGAAAGGCCATGCTGAAATACTTCGTCGTCGGGAGTTCATACTTGAACTTGATGGTTCGTCTTGAGACGTTCTTGACCACGATTTTCTTGACGTGCTCGCCCCCGGGCAGCCACGACCCGGCCTCGAAATGGATCGCATCGCCACAGTCGATGCCAAAGTGTCGCTGCTGCTCCGTACGATTGAGCACGGGGAGGGCGTCTCCACTAGCCATCTTGCGTTGGACTGACGTGAGGACGGACTCGGAGTCGAACGACCTTTCGAGGCGCGATCCTCTTCTCAGATGAACTCAGATCCGAGTCTGAGCTGGGGTCGCAATTGGAAAGTTTCAGTGGAACTTTCGATTTGTGGCAGGTGACAATCGGGGCCTTGAAGTGGTGCGCATGCCTCGCGCCGGTCGACGGCGCTCCGCCGTCTGGGCGTGCTTCGTCGAGAATGCGGAGTCACGCAAGCGCCGCGTGCTCTGTCGCTTCTGCCAGCATGACATCGTCGCCAACCCCGCGCGAATGGTTCGCCACATCCTCAAGCACTGTCCCAATGCGGACGAGCACCACAAGAAGATCTGCAGCGAGTACCGAGCGCTGACGGTACCCCTGCGCCGACGTCCGGGCGAGCTGGTCGACGAGACTGGCGAGACGTCCGGCACTCGCAGGACACCTTCGCCACCTTTGTCGTTTGCCTTGGCGCAGAGGTTGGCGCATTCTCCACTAGACGCGTCGTTACTAGTGGAAAGTGATGAGCGTGCAACCGAGATGAGGTACGCGCATCTGCGCTGTTGACTCACTGACGACTGTCTTACAAATGGACGTAGGCTTGACGTGACTGAACACGCGTTGGCTCAGCGACCGGAGAATAGACAATCCCCATCGGTAACCGAACGGGTGCACGAAGATTTTGCTTTGGCTATCGCGAGCTCTGTTGATGTCTTTGACGTAATTACGCATCCACGATTTCAGAGAGCTCTCAAAATTCTAAACGTTGCGCCACTCACCGTAAAGCAGGTTCGTGATCGACTGATTCCGAGCATCGAAGCTCAGATTCAAGTGGACACCTCTGCAGCACTGCAAGCGGCGACAGCTATTACAATCCAGCTCACAACGATGTCGTTTCACAAGCAATCAAAATTTGAGTTGTTTGCTTCCGATCAAGATCACCGGCAAGTTCCATTGGAGGCGCTTGTTCCCCATTCAGCGATCAACACCAACGTGTGCATCCATGAACTGATGAACTGGCTTCCACGCAAACCTCAGTGCCAGGTTTACTTGTGCACGGATGCATTTGGCAATGGAGACCGCCCACCCGTCTGTGCGAACTCAACACCCTCAGATCTGGATGCGCATTGCACTCGACCACTGCTGGTATCTCCTTGTATGATGCAGATCACCTTAAGCCTTTTCGGCCATGTGGTTGATGCACTCCCTTTCGTGCGCCGAGCGTGGGTTTCTTGCGAAATCGTTTGTGAACATATTGCTACGAAGCATCATCATGAAAAAAGCTCTGAAATGGTCACCGATGATCTATTTGACCGATGGAACTCGCATCGCTCAGGTTTTTTGAAACTCGTTGAGGCGGTGGATCTCGTCAAACGGCACAGAGCTATTTTGGAAGAAATTTCGTGCGGTTTCGTCAGGCAAATTATTCAGAACCAAGAGTTTTGGGTTGGTGTCGAACTGGCAGATGACATTATTCGCCCGTTTGTATTACTTTCAACACTCAGCGAGGCCGGCCAACTAACCTCGTCAATGTTCGTGGTGTGCTGGCTTCTTGTGTGGGCGACTGTGCAGCACTCAAGTGGCCCAACGCAGAAAGAGAAAGTTTCGGTTGAGGCAGCCGTGATTGCACACATCGGAGCGCACGGAGATCTTGGACTAGTTTGCCTCATGATAGATCCACGGTGCCGTGGTTTGGGACTTTCTGCACATGGAAGAAGGAAAGCTCGGATCTCTTTGGTCGAGGTTGCCTTAAAACTTCACCCCCGAATGAACTCTTCGAGGCTAGTGGAGCACCTTGTTAAGTACTTGAATGGCGAGTCACCTTTCGATGACGAGGCATCCTGGCAAATGATGGTATCGCTTCCGAGACTTTTTTGGCTGGAGTACGTGACTGAAGCCAACGAACTCGCGTCACTTGCCCTCGCGACGCTCAACTTAAGGGCCTTCATCCACCCACTGATCCAGACTTGGCTACTCGCTAATCAATTTCAGGAAGGCGAGAACGTGCCAAAGCGTACAGGACTACTTGATCGCGCTCTTCGCAGAGTTGCCGCTCGAGCAGAGATTATTGACAAGCAGACTATCGAGCGACGCAAAGAACTGATAGAGACGACTGTTCGGATCGGTATTGCTACTCGAGGCTCAGATCGGCTAATCCATGGAGAATGTCCCGATCATGTGGATGAATCTCAGGTGCCCGACATCGAAGAATTCAGCAAAGATTCACTTGTTTCTCGGTTGGCTGCTGCAGCCAAAGTTGTCTGTCCATCTCGAATGAACGACTCGAATAGCCACGTCGATGCTTCGTGGTTTTCCGTCGAAGACCTCTCGACACTTCACCAGCTTCGAGACTGTCTCCATCATGCACTATTTGGCGATATTGCTGAAACTCGAAGCACTGAATCTGCTCAAGTGAGTGCCTCTTCGTCACCCAGGCCCTGACGAACGCAAATAGGTGCAGCCATGGAGTATGAGGTAAGAGAGAGAAACCTCTGTCATTTGATCGCAGAATCAACTTTGGAAAGGTCGATGATTTGTTGCTGTTGGCGATTGAATCCTCTCTCGCTGAGGAAATGGGGCCACATGCGCCCGTGGCGAAGCGCGGCATGTCATTCAGGTAGTTGGAAGCAAATTGGTGCTCTACTGCGTTTGCGCTCTCTCTGAGAGTCTCTTACCAGGGCTGAAGCGCATCGCAGTCGTCAGAGATCTGTTGATGCCCCCTCACCGGGCCGAGCTGGGCCTGTCGAGTGGGCGTCCCCTACGTCGATCCGTGCGCGGAGTCGTCCCAGCAACTTGCAGTCGTACCTTCGATCCAACGCGCCACTTTCTTTGTCAGCTGCCGTTAGTCCTCGCCCGTTGCGGAGAGGAGATAACTCGTGTAGCAGCAGTAACGGTGGAGGTAGTCCACAGCGAGGGAGAATACAGAGCGTGTCATCAAAAGCAACCCAGGTTCGTTCCGAGCGAGTGCGGTGAAATTCGATATCGTGACACGCTTTACTCTTGGAATGGCGTAAAGACTGTCCCGTCCGATTTCCTCGTCGATTTTGAGTCCACAGCTACCACGCTATCTCTCGGTGCCTTCGGAGATGTTTCGCACATGAAGATCGACACTATTAACTTCCTCATCCAAGCTCTTGAAGAGGTTTTGTTAACGATGCGGCTGCTTTAGCGCCTCTTTACTCTAGCGAACTGATTAATCTCGTACATGGAATGGTTCTCTAGCGAAAGAGAATCCTCGTTGGGCACATTCCTGAAGCAAATGACGGATTTGTGGAGGTTAGCCCGCGCTGATTAAGTTCAATTCGGCCATGTGAGGAACTCACGCAAAAAAATCTACAGGCATCAAACAAAGTCCGTTCAGTTCCGCACAATTCCATTCCCGGCAACCAGCGAAGTTGGTGCGAAAGAGTCAGTGATGAAGGGAGTGAAGGAGATGAAGGACGTCAAGGACTCCAAGGACGTGACCCACAACCACATACCACCGCTCCGAGACTTGTAAGGTCTCGCTCGTATGAGGCACTCGCCAAACTGGAGCAAATACTTGAGGCACGGCACCAACAGTTGATGAATGATGGCGCACTGGATGGTCCCTCGTCGCTTACTCTAGACGGATCCCCTCGAGCTAGTAGCAGTCTAACTGACGAAATCCGCAAGCTCCAGCAGTCGTT
This sequence comes from Pythium myriotylum, assembly GCA_023091665.1. Classification (NCBI taxonomy): domain Eukaryota; phylum Oomycota; class Peronosporomycetes; order Pythiales; family Pythiaceae; genus Pythium; species Pythium myriotylum. The sequence goes on from JALJCQ010000014.1 coordinate 1,885,552, forward strand.
TCTTCGGGAAGCTCGAGGCACCGAATAGAACATGAAGGGGGTGAGCGAACGCATTTATTTCAACTGAATAGACAATCACTGGGTTGGAAAGGAACCCCCACGCACAACAAAGGCAAAGAGAAAGCTGCAGCATCTAATGGGCACGGCAGGAAGTGTCCACCATTTCTAGTAGTCAATGGTCTCGTCAGCCGACGACTCGTCTTCGTCGTCGTTGCTGCCTTTGTCTGGCACATCAAACGAGATCTTGTTGATGAGACGCTTGCGTCGGGCGTCGTCGACGACGTCAAACGAGATCTTGTTGGTCATGCGCTTGCTAGGGGCGTCCTGGATCTTGTTGGTGCCGTTGCGTGGGGAGTCGGCCTCGTTACCAGTCGTGTCATCCGCCTTGACCTTACAGGCAGCGTCGGCGACGTGCGTCTGGAGCGCGAGCGCCAAAACGACCGCGAGCAGGACGACGAGTTGCAGCGCGCGGTTCATGCTTGCGGGTCCGGACTAGTTGTGGAATGGCGCGAGCGAGGGGGCGAGAAAGAGAGAGAGAGAGAGAGAGAGAGAGAGAGAGAGCGTCCGAATGTCTGCGCTCGTGACGCCTCCTGGTGGAAAGCCAGCTGGCGCGCGCGGGCCAGCGCAGGCATCTGCTCAGTGTCCGGCTCGCTTCCGCGCCTCTACTGGCGGCTGCTGCGAGAGCTGCTGGTGCTGACTTCCGGATGTCCACTTGTTGCAATTGCCGACTCAGTTTCGACGCGAGGGATCAAAACACGGTCAATGAGGTGCACGTTAGAGCGATCCGAGATGTTGAAGTGGGTGTCCAGCTCCGGGTTCTCGAAGTCGATGCGGAGGATGTTACCCACTTTTGTCACCTTGGGCTGCCAGTAGCTGGGGCGTGTCCATTTGTGCGCCGGCAGCTGGTTCTCCTGCTTCATGTGGGACCCGCCGCTCCAGTTCGGATCGCTGAGATGCAAAGCCATGTCAGCAAGCGCACATCCCACGGAGCTCCCAAGTCAAGACGCACCGAACCCACTTGCCCGGCATCTTGTCCACGCCGAACGCGAAGAGCTCGAGATCGCCGTTGGCGTGGAACCGGAGCCGCACAAAGTTCTTGTAGCTGGCGATGCGCAGTGCCGAGAAGGCCTCGTTGTAGTGCCGCCCAAACACGTTGAGTGCCACGTACAGGTACGCCCCAAAGACGACACCGACCACGGGCGTCGCGAGCACGAAGAAGTAGGGCATAAGGCTCGCGTAGTACTGCCAGTGCTCAGCGCGGGAGAGGCCGGCGAAGCCCTTCGGATGCGAGCAGATCTAGCATACTTGTCAGATTCAGCCCACCAAGATTGCAGCAACTAGGAGACCCACCTTGACGCGATTGATAGCGACCATTTCTGGCACTGAGATAAATCAAACGCAATGTTAGGTGACACCGAAGAGAAGGGCCCGCGCTAAGTAACGTACCGTCGAAAATCGTCATGCAGATCTCCAAGAAGCGGCCAAAAAGTTGCCCCACGTGCAAGACGTCGACCCCATCCATCATAGCAACTGCTGGTACGGACGAACTGAAGTAGTTGTAGAGAGAATGGTCGCCATCTTGGCCGAGGGCTCCTCTCTCAATTGCAATTTCGAAGATGCACTCGAACAACAGCAATATGCTACATGCCGCGATGCAATGGAGGAGCGACATGAGCCCGCCCGTAACACACTTTTTCCACAGCGATGTGCAGTCCGCGAAGGCAACGAGGGTGAGGAACATGAGCGCGCTCGTCGCAACCGAAACGTACGAGGTCATAAGCATCTCCACGAGCACATCTCGGATGTGAGCGACAAACGTGGTAGCTACACCAGTCCACGACGGACTCGAATATATCTCGTTCACAGAGCATCGCGGAAACATCGAAATCACGAGCAGGAAGTACTGGTATGTCAACACATTAGAATATACGCCATTACCACGTCTCAAACGATCAGGCCACGTACCCCAACACCCCCCACCACGTCAAATCGCCAGTTAATGCGACGAAACCCAAACACATTCAAGAGCGCGTAGCGCCTAGAAAGACAGGGTAAGTGACAGTGCGTGCAACTGAGTATAGACACACACCAACCTGCTCACGTGTACAGGAGGGTAGCACGCGCGCTGCTCGTATCGGCTCTCCTTGTAGCGCAAAGACTCCATTCGCGGAGCGTGGGTGGGATGCAAGAAAGCACCGCCTCCACCAGCAACAACAAGATGATGTGCAGGTGGAGCTATGGGCTTTGGCATCGTAATCATACTTGATCGCCGCAGAAGCTTTCCTGGGCGAGATGGAGATTGCGCTGCATTATCGAGTACCGAATCGGAAGCTCCTAGATGGGTTTTTTTCTCTTCAGAGTACATGTGAGGAAAGTGCTTTCGCGTTGGAGAAAGAGATCTTTGTGACAGCAAGGAATGCAGCGAAGGGCGACGCCGAGGAGGTGCTGGTGGTCTTCCACGCGGTGATAGTGGTGCCTTAGACTGTTCCTTTTGCAGTCGTAGCCTTGAGTTCGGAAGAGAATACCGAGAATAATTGTGAATATCTCCAGCCAGACGGAGGACCACCCGGCCCTTGAGCACATGGTTCACAAGATATGAAAGCCGCTCCTCCGTTCTCTCAGTTTCTTCATACGAGTCCAAAATCCACCTTGGCTCATGGGTGACAATAATCACGCGGTCGTTGGGGCCGATATGTTTCTTCGTGAGTCGTTCAAACAGATCATACTGTTCAGTGTTGATGTCATTCTCCAATGCAAGATCAAGTCCAAATAGCCACCAATTATGCGGTAGTTTCAAACAGAAATGGCTTGTCTTTTGGGGAAGCAACCATCCTCCGAGCCAATTTCGATGTGCAACAAACCTCGTGTAGGTGTTTAAACCGTCAAACCAGTCGTGGTTTCCTGGAATCGCAAAAGCAGTCGGGCCGTCATAGTCAGACAGCGACTTTACGTCATTGGGTAGATAAGGCTTGGTCGTTGCTATCTCTTGTGGATCATAGTGGGCTGGTGGCCTCATTGCATACTCAAAACACCGCCACAGCCGCTTTTCGTAACTCTCCGGATCTGGGTGTGGGTAAGCGAGGTCTCCTCCGATCACAAGAACATCACCGCGAGGAAATGTCCGTTTTGTTGTTTGCTTCTTTCGCATTCTCTTCGGGCTTGATCCATCCAATGGTTGAGCACCAAGCAGGTGTACAGGGCAATCAACCGTCAACTCGGGCTGGGCAAGAAGTCGAGCAATCTGGTAGCTGCTGTTGAATCCGTCTCCGCAATCCGCCATGAAATCGAGCCACAGATCCTCACGACCGGCTAGGTGGTCGAAAAGGTAGTCTTCATCTCGAGGATAGAGAGCACGTTGCAGAGATCGGTGGTCAAACCGGCCAAGAAAGACTTTTAGTGAGATGAGCAGCTGAAATGCGGTATCGAACAAGAACATCGAGTACCACGGAACCATCGGGAGGCGATGCTCAGGGGGAAGTTTCTCATGGCGGTGCTCCTCACTATCAGACTCTTCGCCGTCGTTAGACTCGGTGAGCCAGTGAAATGATATCATCTGTATGCCGCTAATTCTTTCGAGTACGAAATTGGTGATCGCGAGCACCATGCCAACGATCCAAGTCACAACTGCGCCTCGGTAACTTCATCATAATCGACAGTTGTTAGATTAGCCTGTCATGGGCATACGAAGTGCGAGGTACGCACCTAGCAGGTACAAATTGCGCACTTGAAGAAAAGAGTTGATCGCATGCTCTTCGATTGTACGTGGCGGAAACGTTCCCATCCTAGGAGCATAACCTTAGTTAAGCTGGCCAAGCGACTCCTGGGGTCTCTACAGTCACATACGTTCTCAGCTGGATCACAATGGAGAATCAAGGCAACGCACGCAACACTGATCGCAGCGCTGTTGCGTAGGACGTTCGCGAAAGATCTCAATAATCTGAAAAGGTTGTCAGACACGACGTCGTGAAACCCTGAAAACAGGCACCACGTACGTGACGTTGCTCGATTTCCATCCCATACCGAGGCAGAACGCAGTTCGAGGAAGCACGAGCGCCATGAGTAGCTCGAGCAGTACCAATATGACGAAACTCACGGAGAAGAAGGGAAACAGAAGCGAGATCTGTAAAAACAAAACATGAAAAAAGTTGTCAGCCCCCACGGTTCACTTCAGGTAGTTACCTACCCGCATACCGGTTGCTTGATCGTCGATTCCACTAGTCCAAGCTGCTGTACAGGTGTATGCAAGGCTGCGGCGGCAAAGAGCCACCCATAGAGCCCCATGGAAAGGTACACGTAAGGTGTCCATGTCGTCAGCAGCTCAGGGTTGCCAACGAATGGACTCGTGAAGAAGTAAAACGAGACGTAGATAACTCCGTAGAGCGCAAACCACAGCTGGATCCGACAACAAGGGTGAGCGCTTGGACGTGCGCTTCGCAGAGCAGGTACGAGCACTGTCAACCTGTTGGTCATCGTCATCCACCGGTGAGATCTTCATCCTGTTCTTCCGGAAATGAGGTGATCAACGTCAGTCCACGGGATTCAAAAAAAAGTGATCTGTATTGTCCAATCAATGCCGAAATGTTCGTTATTTCTGCCAACCCCTGGGATCCTGGCAGCTTCAATCTGTAGATGGTCTCGATCAAGCCAACTTGGCTGCCAGTTTGGTCACGACCTTCGCCGCTGGGCGTGCAAAGTTCATCGTGTGCATGGCCCATAGAGAGGAAGTGAGCACAACCATCGCACCGCTTTGGTGGGCGATGGCCAGCGGGATCGGTACATAATTCAGGAGTGTCGTGATGCCGAGAGCGACCTGGCCGGTTACTGCCGCCATTGTCAAGTTGAGAGCAGTGCGCGTCTGCGGGGGTAGCTGGTTCCACACATGGGCGCGCCTTGCAAGGGCGTAACAGCCAGTGTAGCCAGCGATAGTAGACATGGCTAGCATGCGGTGGTCGAACTGCACGAGAGGCACATTCTCAAAAAAGTTCTTGTACACAGGCTGGCCGGGTAGAGAGCGTGAGTATACAAGACAGCGATTAACTGCACTATCACGGACTCACCTCCATCTCAAACAATCCGTCCGGAATCCAGTCGTCACCCATCTTCGGGAAAGTGTTGTATGCAAAGCCAGCGTCGGTGCCAGCAACAAAAGCGCCCGACAGAATCGTGAAGCCCAACACTGTGGCCACTCGGTGAAAGTATTTTCGGATTCGGCCAGTTTCTTTCAGGACGTCCGCTGAGAGCATTTCACGAACAAGTCCAGCACGCGATGGTGGATTCAAGATGGAGAATCCTGTCCACAACAATACGCCAAGAGTAGTAAAGGCAAACCCGAGCTACACGTCGCACGTGGATCTTCAGCAATCGCAGCCTCGACGGAAGCCCCAGGCAGCAGGCAGGATACGTACATGGGTTGCCAAACGGTACGGGCTCACGCGGACTTCGTTTCGCTTTGCAAGCTGTTCCTTGCCATGCTCTTCGAGTCCGCTACGGACCATCCACCAACCGATACCCCCCTGTGTGGCACCGAGACCAAGCAAGAAGGCAAAGCGGCCGTACAACTCTTTCGGTAGACGCTTACGAAGGAGATAATACGTAAGCGGTAAAGCGTAGGCGAGGCCAACAGTGCGGCCCAGCATACGGTGCCCGTATTCCCATGCGTAGATCCCTTTGAACTCTGAGAGTGTCTACGGCAAGTGGGAAAGAACCGAATGAGCGTTGGTGTATCGACAGTCCTCAGTCGCAACGTACCATATTCTTGCGTTGTTGGTACTCCGGGAACTGTTTGTACTTTTCAAACTCCGCCAACCACTCAGCTTCATTCAACGGCGGCAGTCCGCCGTGAGGCTTCCAATCAGTCATTGACAGTCCTGAACGAGTGAGTCGAGTGGCACCGCCAACCGCGATCATTGTTCCAACAAGTCCAGCACATCCAAATAGCCAATAAGCAATAGGACGGTTTGCGGTGGCATTTTCGATTGTGGCAACCGATGCGGCAAAACTCTGAAAGGCCCCCAATTAGAGCGGCTACATCACCAAATTTTCCACGTGCGTACTCTGTGTTTAGTCGAGAAGACAACCGGTTTCTTCGGTGCCTTCACGAAGTTGTTGCGGAGCAAACCAGCGGCGGTAAACGACGGTTTGGTCGAAGGGGTGGCGATGGCCGAGCGAACCAAGGTCTGATAACGATACTTGGACAACCAACTCAGTCCGCGCAACGACCGATCGCCTCCAATCGTCAAATTGCCTTACCGTGCTCCCCACGAGCCGCGCGCTGTGGGGTCGCGTCCGCGCAGCGAGAGAAAGCATTGACGTGTGCTCGGAGTGCGATTGACAAGTGCGTCGACGACGCCAATGGTGCTGCGCTGGGCCGCAAAAACACGAGGCTTCGATGCCCCACGTCACAGTCTCAAGCGGGCCAGCGTGGGCCACACCAAGTGAACCACCAGACCAAAACTCGGAACATTCGGGACATATTATTGAGTTGTATTGAGATTGCTATTCGATCCCGAGATGCTCTTTCCCCAGCTCGTAGCAGGAGATCATGATGGCGCATGACGGTACCACGCGCGAGAGGCGCGCGCCAAGTCCCGTGAACGCTCCTTGTATGCCTCCTGACCGAACGACGCGACGCAGAATGTGAGGAATCGACTCCGATCCACTTGGAGAATCCACTTGTTGAAGGGTCTTCACCACGTCAAATGGTGTCGTGAGAGTCGCAGCGACTGCGCCGGACACGGCACCACACAAGAGTGCGCGCTGCCCACGGCTTAGATGACTGTCTCTTGCAATGCGCTGCGAAGATTCGTACGATGTCCAGTAAACCGCAGAGAATGGGACATCACGAGCCAAAGTCGCTCCAAGGCCGCGCATCAGGGACGAGAATCCGTTGGCTCGAACTGCTCTCGAAAAGGTTTCAACGATTCCATCTCGCCCCGCCGAGTTCTGAATACGTGTGCGGACTAATTCCAGTGGTGAGGTCAGCGAAGCAGCGAATACACGCGCCGATGAGCCAGCTAGAAGGGGAAGGATGAACTCATACTCGTTCAAGCGCTCGCGGCCTTTGAGAAGAAGCATGTCGTATGAGACGTAGTACACGACAGTTGACGGCACCGCAATAAGGATTGTTGGTAGTAGCCCTGCAAAGAGACCGCGAAGACCCTCGGTGGCGAGTATGTGGCGGAGCGCGTGAGTCGTTCCTAGCAACTTGACAGGCGCGGTCGAGCAAGAGATGCGCATAGTCGAAATTGATCCACGTCGCGACGTTAGTTGCTCGACTCGTCGTGTCATAACGCGGTTACATGGACAAAATCGTCCGCGGCAACGGCATTGGTCTGCGGCATTGGAGAGAGGGGTATTCAGGACTGGAACGCGACCGTCGATAGAGCTTGGTGGGATGTTCAGCTGCGCTTGAAGGCGGACTTTCGCAACATCCAGGGGTGTCACAAAGAGCGAAGTAATCAGGGCGCCGCCAGAGGCAGCAAGCGCCTTCTTCGAGTTCGGCTCGGGGCCAACGGACATTGCGTTATTGGCGGACATGGGGGCGATTGGCGAAGTGGAGATCGAATCCTGTGTATTGCTCAAGCAGGGTGTGAATGTTTACAACCAATCAAATATCTAGAAAGGAAGATCTGTCCAATCATTTGCTTTGTAGAGAAACGGTTGGATGTCTTTTGCGCTGTAACACACGTCACAGCTCCTCATCATGAGTGCCAACGTTGAGTCGTCGAGCTTGGTTCTGGGAATGCATCTTTCGGGCGAGATCTCGGATGAATCGCACAGGGCTCCCTCGAGACAAAAACCCACTATGAACGTGCATGTCATCGTCATGGAGTCCCTGTTCTTCGCGCAGGTTATTAGCGGCAGCTTTCAACAAGTTGCGTTCTTCATCCTCGATGTCTCTGTCAGCTGGGTTGAGTACACGGTACAGAAAGCTACAACATTGATGGTCAAGCATTGAGGGAAGACAGCTCCGAGACCATCATACTCTGGCAGATCTCTTGCCCGCAAGATCCCATCTTTGTGTCCGCGGTCAATGACGACCCATTCGTAGGCCCATTCTATCAGCAATCCGATCGTGTTCTCGTCCGCATATTCGAGTCTGAACGGTGAGAGCTCGGTGATTTCCAGTCCAGACAGTATGTCAGACTCGGCAAAGAAAATGGGCGATGCGGAGGGAGGCTGGAGATTCCCCTTGAAGGTCGTAGCGATTTGCACTGTGAGATGTACAAGAAGTGAATGCCTTACATTGAGGTGCCATACCGATTCTTGTTCTGGGTGCTCGAGTTTATAGGAAGTCGTGTCAGGGTTATTCAGAGCTTCAGTCAATTCCAATGCCTACGTTGGTATTGATCTCGTCTTCCTTCATTCGTATCCACGCGGTTTGGCGGCGGTTTACCTGGATCAGGAGTACAAGACCGAAGATCGAAGCTGCATCTAGATGCATGATCAGAAGCGTCCGGTGCTTTTGTGCTCGGTCGCGTCTGTTCGAAGCACTCTTCACTGGTAGCTGATTGGACGAAATGCGGTTTGCAGAAGATCGAAGTTCCATCTTGTTTGTGGGTGAGGAAGCCCAATCGCCTCAGTCTCACTTCCATGGCGAACGAGAGCAGCCCCCTTCTCGACGGCGCAAATGGGCGCGCCCTGTTGAATGGCAGCTACCGCGCGCCGCATGACTCCGAGCACTCGAGCGTCATCCGCGTCTCCATCAATACCGAAACGACCGACCATGCATCTGTGGGATGCGACCCTGAAGCACTCCTGGCAACTCCAACATGTGGTCTCAGCACGAGCGAGGCGTCGAGGCGACTGAGTTCGTTTGGTCCGAACGGTCCTTCCCGCCGTTCGTTGTCTCTAGGCTCCCAGCTGCTTCGTCATGTGCTTCGTCCGCGAGCCGTGCTTGTCTGGGGAGCTGTTGTGCTCGAAGTGGTCCAAGCGAATGTGTTCAACGTGGTTGCACTACTCCTCTACTTGATCATAATTTCTGGAATTGGTTGGGTTCTGTACGGAAAGACTAGAGATGCACGTACGGCGCTCGAAGCAGCGGTTAAGTTTGAGGCGGTCGTGGTTCGCGATGGTGTTCACCAGACTATCAACGCCTCTATGCTAGTCCCTGGTGATCGTCTTACACTGTCTCCTGGCGTGATCGTCCCAGCGGATTGCGTTTTGTGCGATGGTGTGCATCTTGAGGTCGATCAGTCCGCGCTCACAGGCAAATCATTCACCGTGTCTGTGTCAACCAAGGATAACGTGAAGATGGGCACTACTGTTGTTTCCGGTGAAGGTGAAGCCATTGTCGTCGCAACTGGCCAGCAAACTTTTGTCGCAAATGTCTCGAACTTATTGGTTCCAAGTGGAAGACTGTTCTCTGAAACATTTGCAATCAGGTTCTCTGTCGCCGTGCTTCTTGCTGCTTTGGGTGCAGTCACACCTTTAGTGGTGGCTGAGATTGTCCGCCGCGAGAATGCTGCAAGAGTTCTCTCGTTTGCTCTGGTGTTCTCTGAAATGGCCATACCATTGGCAATGCCCGCCATCTCCAATCTTCTCGTAGCTGTAGGTTCTCAAAGGCTACTGAATGACAGGATCGTGGTAACTCGACCCAGCTCTTTGGAGAAGCTTGCGTCTATTGATTTGCTCTGCTGTGACAAGACTGGTACACTCACGCGCGACAAGCTGGAGCTCCAAGACGATCTTCCCATATTTGACCCCCGTGGAACTCGCGAAGATGTGCTTGTCAGCGCGGCATTGGCGGCAAGGTGGAAGGAGCCACCTCGAAATGCCGTCGACACGCTTGTGCTCAATGCAATTGATCTCCGACCCCTTGATCAGTTCACCCTACTTGATCATATTCCGTTTGATCCAACATCCAAGCGTACGGAGTCAGTTGTCCAAGGTCCTACAGGACGAGTTTTCAAAGTGACGAAGGGCGCACCTGAATCCTTGTTGTCGCTTGCTCATAACGCTAGCGATGTGAGGGAAGCTGTTGAAGCAAAAGTGATGGATCTAGCGCGTCGTGGAATTAGCTCACTTGCAGTTGCAAGAACAGAAGACGTTGCGGATGGCAAGTGGATCTTCCTCGGTGTCATTGCATATTTGGATCCTCCTCGCCACGACTCCAAACGCGTCATTGAAATGGCCCACGATCATGGCATCCAAGTAAAGTTGGCAACAGGCGATCAAGCTGCCATTGCAGTAGAAGCTTGTCGTTTGCTTGGTATGGGCATGACTGTGATTGGGGCTGATGTCATCGCTCGCAGTGGTAATCTATCGTCGTTTCAAAATTCCCACGCTGAAGATATCGCATTAGTGTCTTCATTAGGTGGGATTATTGAAGCAGCGGACGGTTATGCTCATCTTCTTCCCCACCACAAGGAATGGATCGTGCAAAATTTACAACGGCGGGGTTGGTGTTGCGGTGTAACAGGGGCAACTGTGGCAGATGTTCATGCGATGGAAGTCGCCGATCTTTCCATCGCACTGGATGGTGCTGACGATGCTGCGCGCAGAGCCGCAGATATTTTGCTCGGGAAACCAGGACTTTCAATCGTTATTAACGGTGTGCTCGCTGCTCGTGGCGTTTTTAAGCGGTTGACCTTCTTCATGGCTTTCCACACGCTGATATCGACCTATTGGATTTCCTGGCTCATCCTATCCGGCCTCCTCGTTCGACCAGAAGGGTGCAACTTCCGTCATTTTATCCCTCGTGATGGACACTGCACGCCGAGCGAGGATTCGACTAACAGTGAGCTCGTCGACCCTGTTTTTCAATTGCCTCTCGAGACTTTGCTGCTACTTGGTCTGCTTCGAGAACTGATGTCGATCGCACTTCTTCACGACAAAGTTTTAATTCCGAAGCAACCGTTTTCGTGGAACATCGCTGACGAGCTTTGCAAATCTGTCGTGAGTGGTGCTATTGCTGCCTTCAGTACGACTTTGTTCTTGTTTTTGGCGCTGGACAGTTGGAACAGTGATGGACTACTCTCCGCGTACGGAGTGGGTCAGCTATCGATAGATCAAGTTGCGTGTGCAGTCTTCATGCAAATCAGTCTCATGTCAACGTTCTCGGTTCTCGTTGTGAGGAGTGGTGACCTTGCACCCAAGCCTACTCCATCGCTGATTGTTGTGGTAATTACCGTACTCTGCGCAAGCTCGACAACATCAGTCGCCGTGCTATCATCGATGCCTGGATTCAGATCGATCTCAGCAAAGCTAGCTCTGTTTATTTGGGTTTACACGGCGATATGGGTTGTCGTACAAAGTACTACGTTGATGCTGGTTGCGACACTCGTCGTGAATGCGAACGGGGGGCTCTTTGGACGTTCCGGCCGCTTTTCTCAACTTGAGGCACAACGGCAGAACAGAATCCGACTGGGCTCAACATTCAAATCGGATGACTCCACCGTGCGCGACTCATATGTCATGGGTCGCGCAGTGAAACCATTCCACCATATTGAGATCTGATTTGGAATTGATCGGGCCGGACTTGATCGTTTCGTTAGTAGCCATACCCGCAACAACAGCAGACACAGCAGACACCGCAGACACAATAGTCGTGTACAAGTCTAAGATCCAATAATTCATTCACATCACAATCCCATCCAATCGGCCACGTGAAGCGTACCGCGTTGAGCCTGTTGGCCTCATCTTTGGTTGTCTCATACTGAACACTTCACTCAGTCGAGAAAACGGAGTCAGGGGTCAGTGGAGACGAACGAATAAGCTGCTGCAGCCGGTACACGATCTCTGCTGCCGTCGGGCGCTTCTGAGGATCGACATCCAAACACGCATGTGCCAACTCCAATATCGGAGATGGACATGTCGGTGAGAACTCTGGACGCAGTGCTCCTGTTGCAACCATACGTAGGATCACATTCTCTTGCTGCTTCCCACCAGACGCTGGATTCTTCTCATTCCAGTACGGATAGTCGTCCGTATCGATCTCCGACAACACCACTCCATACGAGAAGATGTCAGCGTGCTCGTCATAGTCCATACCCAATAACACTTCTGGTGCGATCCAAAAGGCAGTTCCGATCCCCGCCGTCATGTGTGTCTCCTCGAACCGCCGTTCACGAGATACACCGAAGTCACTGAGCTTCGCGGTCATATCGTTGTCCAGTAGTACATTCTTCGACTTCAGATCCCGATGGATCACCTTCGGACTCAACGAGTGCAAATACGTCAACGCCTCCGCAATGTGCATCGCAATGCGCGCCTTGTGACCATCCCACGTCAGTCGAGCATCACGTGCCTTGGCACTGTGCAGCACGTCACGCAAATCTCCGCGTTCCATGAACTCCGTCACAGCGCTCAGATTTCGCAACGAGTCCCACGACACACCGATGAACTCCACGATGCGAGGGTGGCTCAGCGACGCCATCAAACAGATCTCCTTCAAGAACGACTCGATGTACTTGATATCGGCACTCAACTCGGATCGGATCTTCTTGATTGCCACCCTCCGACGGTTGAAAGTTCCACTGTACACCAAACCGAAGCCACCGCGACTTATACACGTAGCCACTTTCACGTCATTGTACGGAATGCGATGTGTGATGATGATCGGGTCATTCAGCAGGCTAGAATCAACGGATTTGTTGGAGTCCTTGGAAATGTCGAATGATAGGGTGTCTTCGATTATCGAATTTGTTTGGTGCTTGACAAATGCTTCCTCTTTTTGCCTTGATGACCGTTTTCGAATGCCCAAGAAGACTAGTATTGCAACTATTACACATCCGGAAATTACTCCGATCACCAAGTACTTCGTGCTTGACGAAGATGTTGCTGGCTGAGCTGTTAGCAGGATCAATTAGTGCCGAACGTTGACTTGTGTAAAACGCCGGTAATCCAAACTCACCAGTTGACTTGCCCTGTGGGGCGCTGTCTGCGTCGGATGATGAACTCGCCCCAGACACGCAGAACGTGAAGCCTTTCGTAGCTTTTAACGCGCCATCCACACATCCCGTTGCTCCCGATGTCGACGGATCGAGACTAAATATTTTTGTCGAGTTTATAATCTGAAATTCCCTCTCAGTGACCGTTAGATTGGCTATGGGATTGCCGAGCAGAACTCTGGGAAACACAATAGAAATCAAATGAGCTGATAGGATCTCGATCAAGGGCAGAAACTTGTGACGCACACTTCTGACAATTGAGAAAGAAGGAAAACCTCGCTCGGAATCCTGCTAAATGCGTTGTCTTGGAGATTTCTATCAATGGCGTGATGTTACCAGTTGGCAATTAGAGATAATAGTTCCCGATCACGCTTCAAGATACTCTCACTACATACAACGTGTTTAGTTGTGAAAGTGGCGTCAAAAATACGCTGCTCTCATCGGTGAGACCACAGTTCTTCAGTGTTCTGTGAGGAAATAGAGATTAGAATACTGCAGTGTCACCAGTCGATGAGCACCGTACAGGTCGGTTATTGTCGGTTCGAAGAAATCCTTATTTCGCAATGGGAAGTCCATATTGATGTTCTCGATGTATCTGGACAAAACCCAAACAGAAAGGTTGAAACAAAATACGTCTGAACACTAGACACCCCCGCTTACATTGTTGAGAGGTCAGCTTTACTCTCAGCGAGCGACTCGAACTTCGGCGTGGAGTTAACCCCAAGATAGGTCACGTCTGGCATGAACTCGATTAATTCTGGCTTAGGGCCCTTTCCAACGAGCCTCCTAGAGCACATCAAACACATTCAGTCAAGGTTACAAACCTGCACTAATATTAGCGAGAGGGAACACACGCTTCCGTGACAGTTGGAACAAACGCGAATGGTGCGATTTTGGTCACCTGGAGGGTCGCTGTGTTCTCTACCGTCTTTGCGGGGGTCCCGGTCGTAACCAGTTTCTTGGTAACGTGTAGCTCCCAGAGCTGAACTTGTTTCTTGAATACGGAGAAACAGGTGCAAGAAAATCCAAGTGCGTTGAGCTGGTTCCAGCACTGCCCATTCGATGCGCCATCTTTGCTCAGCACAAACGGCGCATTGTTGCAGATCTGCGTTCCGGACCAGAACTTAGGGAAGCGCCTGATGAGTACGGCATCTCCGACGTTCTTGAGCTGACTGGTGACGAATAGAGCTCCGGCTCGGAGACTCGTCGCAGGTGTTAGCGTGCCGCCCGAGGAATCGTCTCCGCCGTCGTCGTCGTCGTCTCCACTGGCACTCGTGGCTTGGGCTTGCGCACAGCGAACAGCCGTGACGGCGATGACAACACAGGCAGGGTCGGCGTGGAGCGCGCGACGCATCCGCCGACGCGAGTTTGCTCGCGGTGGCATGGGAGGCAGTCTGCCGAGTGGGCGTCATGAGCACGGATGTGGGCGCGACCCCGTGCGACTGACCTATGCAAAGAAAGGTCGGAATGTCACTCTCTGGCTCTTTGCTGTGGGTCACGATGGGCAACTCATTTGGTGAAGTGAGTCAGTTGGCTGATCCACTTGGCGATCCGTGGATGCGCCTGTGATTTGTGATTCGCGTGAGGCAGCCATTATCCACCGCCGTCGTGGAAACAAGTCGTTCTGCTCTCGATAACCATGCACTGCGTCGTTTCGATGGAATGTGAAGTTCATGCCACTACGAAATAAACCTCTGTACGGTTTCCGTAAGCAACCATTCAAAAATGGCTGCGCGCCTTGCAGGCCAGCAGCAGATCCAAAAACTATCATCCGCATTTCATGGCTGAAACACTTCGTGGGTGAGTGCTCGAAACGAGGATTGTCGATTCCAATTGCACGCAGTGCGTGGGAGCATCAGCAGGAGCTTCGAGGTACTAACATCCGCAACAACAGCAGACACAGCAGACACCGCAGACACAATAGTCGTGTACAAGTCTAAGATCCAATAATTCATTCACATCACAATCCCATCCAATCGGCCACGTGAAGCGTACCGCGTTGAGCCTGTTGGCCTCATCTTTGGTTGTCTCATACTGAACACTTCACTCAGTCGAGAAAACGGAGTCAGGGGTCAGTGGAGACGAACGAATAAGCTGCTGCAGCCGGTACACGATCTCTGCTGCCGTCGGGCGCTTCTGAGGATCGACATCCAAACACGCATGTGCCAACTCCAATATCGGAGATGGACATGTCGGTGAGAACTCTGGACGCAGTGCTCCTGTTGCAACCATACGTAGGATCACATTCTCTTGCTGCTTCCCACCAGACGCTGGATTCTTCTCATTCCAGTACGGATAGTCGTCCGTATCGATCTCCGACAACACCACTCCATACGAGAAGATGTCAGCGTGCTCGTCATAGTCCATACCCAATAACACTTCTGGTGCGATCCAAAAGGCAGTTCCGATCCCCGCCGTCATGTGTGTCTCCTCGAACCGCCGTTCACGAGATACACCGAAGTCACTGAGCTTCGCGGTCATATCGTTGTCCAGTAGTACATTCTTCGACTTCAGATCCCGATGGATCACCTTCGGACTCAACGAGTGCAAATACGTCAACGCCTCCGCAATGTGCATCGCAATGCGCGCCTTGTGACCATCCCACGTCAGTCGAGCATCACGTGCCTTGGCACTGTGCAGCACGTCACGCAAATCTCCGCGTTCCATGAACTCCGTCACAGCGCTCAGATTTCGCAACGAGTCCCACGACACACCGATGAACTCCACGATGCGAGGGTGGCTCAGCGACGCCATCAAACAGATCTCCTTCAAGAACGACTCGATGTACTTGATATCGGCACTCAACTCGGATCGGATCTTCTTGATTGCCACCCTCCGACGGTTGAAAGTTCCACTGTACACCAAACCGAAGCCACCGCGACTTATACACGTAGCCACTTTCACGTCATTGTACGGAATGCGATGTGTGATGATGATCGGGTCATTCAGCAGGCTAGAATCAACTGACTGGTGCGATTCCGTGGACTGAACATACGACAGCGTGTCATCCAAAATGGACTGCGTCTGTTGCTTAACAAATGCCTCCTCCTTTTGGCGAGAGGAACGTCTTCGAACAAGTAGGAAAACTAAGATGGCGACGATGATGGAGCAGCTGCATATTACTCCGATGAGCAGGCTGGTGTTGGATGTGCTGGCTGTGGTGACTACTGGCAGGGGAGGGTGAGATTGTGTTGAACGCGTTTTCCGGTACGTCCAGCTCACCTGAGGGCGATCCGTTCAAGTTTGTCAAAACACAAACTGAAACGTCTCCGACTTCTCGTATGTTTCCTCCTGTACACTTCCCGGTGGCAGAGGCGGACGAGTCGAGTGTAAAAACACTTGTTGCCATGACTGCCTGATACTCAGTGTCGGTCAGAGACACGTTTGATATGGCGTTGGCGCCAAGAAACCTACAAAAAGCAATCAGGCTTTCGCAGTAGTTGCGATTCACGTGATACGTACACTTCGCGGACCTTGCCCAATCCAAATATCTCCGAGGGGATTTTTGTGAACTGATTGCTTCCCAAGTTTCTGGTTTGTGAAATCACAACAGTTAGACGATGTAAGACGGTTTGCAACAGGAAGCGTATGCCCACAGGTAGACAAGATTTCCCAAACTTGACAAGAACCCGGTATCCCCGTCCCGCAAATTGCAGTTTTTCAAAGTTCTGGGACTTTGGTTAGTCATGCAGTTGGTTCGCTTGGTTAAACAGCCTCTCCACGTACAAGTTCGTCAAAGATGACTCGAAGAACCCCGAATAACGCGCAACAGTCGATAAGTCGAGGTTCTCAATGTATCTGCAAAGGTATAGTGAACGTTTAGGCTCTTCGTAGGAGGAGCCAAACTCTTTCATCACTCGTACACTGAGCCGAGCGTAGCATCGCTGCCTTTTGCGGTTCTGATTTTGGGATCGGAGAGGACGCCCTTGTTGGTCACATCTTGCATGAACTCGATTGTGTTCAGACCTGGGCCCTTCCCTAGTATTCTCCTGTGACGAGCAAATTATGGTCACAGATAGTTCCAATCCAGGTAATGAAGTCTCACGTACACACTTGTCACAGCTGCTGGAAGAATGAATGGGGCGATCTTGGTGACGCTTATAGTATTCAATCGATTTACCTCATCTTCAGGTGTTCCGGCCGTTCGTTTTTTCGCCTCGACGTGGAACTCCCAGGTCGGGTTATCGGTATCGAATCCACTCAGGCAAGTGCAGGAAAACCCTTTCTCGTTGTAAACATCGAGGCAGTTCTTGTTCGATGCGCCATCTTTGCTAAAAACAAACGGCGCTTTATCGCAGATCTTCTCCCCTTTTGTAGACGACCAAAACTTCCGCTTGCGGGCGATCAATACTGCGTCTCCCTCGTTCTTGAGCGCGGCCATGACCTTAGTGACACCACCGCTTCCGCTGCTGTCACTACCGTCATCGTCGTCATCGTCGTCGTCCACTGAAGCTGCATATCCGAACCAAGCAAACGGAATCGTGGCCGTTAAGATCTGGGTGCTTGCGGGGAACTCCCTCGCTCTTCGCCGCCGTGGATTCATGTGCTTGTCAGAGAATCCCTCAAATGACTCCTCGCCACCGACACCAGTTCCAACTTGGTGTTTGCAAGCCCTCTGTGACTGACGACGCCTCAAGGTCCCACTCTCTGGCCACAGGACCAGCCAATCACATCGGAGAGGTCGATGTCTCACCATGAAAACTCACTTTTGACAGACGATGCATCGAATTCAAACTAATCCCAGGAGAAGTTGTCAATTATAAGTAGACTGTGTAATAAAATTTGGTTACGGGGATCGACCATGACAGAGTCGTGGGTGATCGCGGGGCCGCAAGCCCCGCGGTCCGAACTTTCCCTCCACCCCGCTCTGCACTCCACCCCTCCACCAATCACCGAGCCTGTACCAAAGTCGACGAACCAACGCCCGACTCCTTCAAAATGGACAGAGACCGACGCCGGGAGCTCATCAAACTCGCGCTTCTGCAGCGCGAGTTCCCTCATCGCCTCCATCTACCGGAGGTGGAGCGGAGCAGCACTATATCGCTCTTCTCGTGTCCCTAAGTCGTGTGGGTGCCAGAGTCTACTCGAGCGAGTCGTCGGCCCGCATGCATCGACCGTGCCTGCACATGCACATCGACAGTGAAAGAGTATGTGTGTCGTGTCGTTCATGATGCCGACCACGTCACGCGCTTTCTGTACATCAAGTATATTTGCTCAGGGACCGGCGAGACAAGACCTGTGTTTTCGACAAAGAGCGAGAAATATCTCGCTCTCGTGAGCGACTCTGTGTAGCTCCAGCTCCCCAACGTTCTGCAGGAAAAAGGAGGTGAATTGAAGCTGCTGTTCCAGCAAATCCACGACGGCATCATGTCCACAGACAGCCTCGGACAGATCAGAGTGGCGGTGGAACGCGCGTGATACTCCCGCTACTACTTTTTGCTGTCACTTTTTGCTGCACACGTACGCGATAGACAGTGGGCTGGGCAGCTGAAGCTCTCACCAACTCCGCCCACGGTGGAATCTTTCATGAAGACCAACGCAGTGCCGTGTCATCAAGCATTCACATAGTTCTGGTTGGACCAAGCATAGATGCTGAGTGTGCTGGCGAATCACGTTATGCGACGCCTCGAGATCAAGCGCGTATTGCGTATGGATCACTCGCGGAAGCTGGCCAAGAAACTGCGGAAGCACACTGCTGCGATGTGCCAAGATCAGAAGGAGATGCACTTGATGCTACTCGTGCAGAATGAAGCTGGTCAGGTTGTCCCACGTGCACTAACGCCCTCGGGAACAACGAAGAGGTCAAAGAAGTGTTGTTGAAGGAAATCAAGGACCGCGTCCCAGAGGAAGACGTGAACGGTGAGTCAGAACCAGTGTATCTGGTCACCGATAACGCCCATGCATTGTGTGGTATGACAGCTTCCCGCTTTGGCTCCGCAGTGTCCGTCCGCCAAGATCCCTTCCATGTTTTTCAACGGCTCGCTGACAATATCAAGGATTGTAGGAGAAGGAAGCTCTTCAGCAAGTCCTTGCGAGATGCTCTCTGTGATGGCGACGAGGAGCTTAAGGCTGTGGACGTAGCAGCCGCAGACGTTGCTGTTGTTTGCGTCAAGTTTGTTCTTTCTGATCGGGCTCGTGTGTTGCTGAGCTGCTCTGTTGTAGAGTGGGAAGGCTCAGTGAAAAGCAACTTAGCTCAAATCATGGCTGGTGATCTATAAGTGCCTAGTAACGTCTACCGTGAAGGCGCTGGATCGTTCATGATTGTGCCAGTTCGAGAGTGTTCATGCGCAGTTGAAGCGTCTCATCAACCGCACCGTCTCGTACGATGTTGGTTTACGAGTGTGGTGAAGTGAGGTCGATGTAGAGAAGTCATGCCAGTTGATTGGGTGATTTCGCGGGAAAGGTGGTGATGGACGGGAAAGTTGCGACAATACAACAATGACTTATCCGGATGGCTTGTGCTCGGATGGCTCGTCCGGACAGCTTACCCAGACGGCTTACCCAGGCGGCTTATCAAGCCGTCAAGGATGGGATGGGATAGTACATCCCGCCATCTGTTTTGCGATCGAGCAGCCGTATGCGCAAACAGCTGTTGAAGTAGTATGAGCCCACGTGGAAGCACGTCAGAATCATGATGATGATGAAGGTGAAGTCTATTGAGCGCAATAAATGTACCCTAATAGCTGGGGCTCTGGTGCAGACTCCTGTGCTTACCGTGGGTCAACCTGGCTGACAAGCCAGGGGTGTAAGTCGGAGAGCGCGAGCCGTGGCAGATCTGCGTGGCAGTTCATGCCAGTGGGATGATGGGTGTGACTTGTGTGGCCGGAGTCCATCGCGTGTTGTGCCAGGATGGCCGCCAGCGAGTTGTGGGCGCGTACTTGGTGGTACCAGTGACGAACACCGACGACATCGGCGAGGTTCCTGGCTCTGTGGTAGATTCGCTGGAGTTTGTCGTTCTTGGGAGGTTGATAATCGCGCATTTGACAAAGGATGGGCGCACAGTTGCCGATCACAGTTAAGCCGGACCAGCCATTAGCTTTTGCAGCTTGAAGGCCATCAATGAGGCCTTGATACTCAGCCTGGGTGTTAGTGGTCGAGGAGTCGACGATCAAGGTGGCAGAGCTCCAGAAAACAGTCGGGCTGGGACCCGCAGATACTGTTGTGACGAGGAGGGCGCCAGCTCCACCGGGGCCGGGATTGCCTCTCGTCCGTCCTGTGAAGAAGAGCACATTAGCTGGCTCAGCGAGTGCTGTGATTGGTTCGATCAGTTCCTCGGTTGAATAGAGGAGATTCTTGAATCTATCAATGAGACTTTTTGCGAAGTCAGGCGTGTCATGGGCGCGATCCAGCCGATAGCGGAGCGTGTCGAGCACTCGCTGACAACAGATCGTGTGCATAGCCGCAGCCTGTCGGTGTGACCAGGCCCGCGACTCGTCGGCCATACTGTTTCGCCAGCCGTTGATCACTACTAGTGTCTCCAGCACAAGTTGTTGCCAGACCGCTTGTAGGACTGGGTACGGTCCAGCTCCTGTGTCTTCTTCTTCAAGGAGGCACTTGCGGAGGGTGGGGAGTTCCCATATCTTAGGCGGTACTCGTGGTAAACGAAGGCTGAAGACTGCAGTGAGAAAGTCGGCAGTCTCTGCGTCATCCAGCTCTTTCCGGAGCGCAGAGTAGTCCAGAGCTGCTGCGCAGCCGGGCATTCCCATACGATGTGGAAGACGGCACCACCGTGGGTCCCGTCCGAGGGGCAATGTGGACATCCCCGCCTGTCGTGTAGGCGGTCCCAGCCGGAGAGGCGAAGCCCTTTAACGCGGAAGTAGATCAACCGTTGGCGGCTGGAGCTGTGCTTGAGTCGGTGGACCTCTTCCCAGCTCACTCTATCGAGCGCCATGCCGAACTCGCTGGAAGAGTCGTGAGCTAAGCGACGTCGTCGCTCGAGGTCTTGTTCTGCCCTGGCGCGTTTTGTTCGAGCGACCGAGTCCCGAAGGATGGCTTTGGCGTGTAGCCGCGGCGCGCCCCAAAGAGGAAGCACTGGGCTCAACAGGGGGTGAGGGTAGAACTTGAGTGAAGCGCGCTTCGATGCGGCGCGTGCCAAGGATTCCGCGTGATATAGTGAGGATACCGCCCCGAATTCCCTGGTGACATTGTCCTCATCTAGTCGAACTAGAGAGGCACTGCCGTCGGTGCGTTCCAGGTACCATGCATCCTTCGACCGCCCATGTTCAAGGTGATGTGTGGGATTATGCAGCAGGAGGAGATCCGGGTAGCAGAACACGAGTGTGTCGCACAGGAGTCTGAAGCTGTCGACTGTATCATAAGGATAGGAGATATTCTTCAGACGAAAATTGAGCGTGGTCCTGTTCACCCAATGTATGTCGATCAGGTTATGAACCGATGCATCCCCGACTTGGAGGCCTGGTAAATCCGAGGCACGTAGTTCCCGTCCCGAAGCATGGAGCAGAAGCTCTGAGCCAACTACAGGGGTGTGAAGAAGAGCTTGAATGTTGAGGCGTCCTGCTCGCGACCTTTGCATCGCACGTATTGAATTCAAGGTCAACTTGAGGGAGTTGTAGTCCCGCTGGTACCATCCGTTGAGCCATTTGCCATCACTCAGGGACGCTCTTCCGGCTTTCGGTAGGAGAGACAGAACGAAAGATCGTTCTTGTTCGTCCCATGGGAAGACCGCAGCTCCGCTTAACACCGATCTGCCTGTGGCCGCCATCGTGGCAGCAAGCCTTGGCTGATGTCCGGATCCTCTTCCTGGAGCAACATGAGTCGCTGTGGGGAACGCAGAGGTCGCCGCAAGCACTGCAGCTGCGATGGCATCTTTAGCGGAGTACCACCGCTGTAGTGTGGTAGCACTTAGTATCAGGAGTTCGTCGCGTAGGGAGGGCAGTTGCGATCCTCCGTGTCGTCGCTCTGCAAAGGCAGCTGTCTCGCTCATCCAGGCTCGTCCAGTGTTGTCGCCGGGAGCCAATAGCCCGTGCCACGCGTAATTGTGAACAAAGTTTTGGAGTTTGTCGATCATCTCCGCCGTAGGCCACGAGTGCCGCGCGACAAACAGGATTTTGGGCAGGATGACAGTTTGGCACACTTGTACGCGTTGCATAAGGTCAGTCGTCTTGACGACCGCAAGTTGAAGTCTGACCCGAAGTTGCTGGAGCGTGATGTCCCAGAGTTGCTGGCTGATGGGATCCGTGGAGATCTGTCCTCCTAGGTAGCGGACGAGCTGGTGCTTGCTCGCGACCGGGAATCCATGGTCATCAATCGATGCGTTCCAGCCGTCTGCCGCTAGAAAGACTGCAGTGCTTTTCTCCACGTTAACTGCAAGCCCAGACGCATCTTTGAACAGTTGGAGGACACGTTGTAAAGCTGGAAGTTCCGCCGGGGAACGGAGATATATAGTTGTGTCATCTGCGAATCCCACAATCGAGACTGAGAGGTTCTCGTCGAGGTTCAGCCCTGGGAGATCCGGGAAGGTCTTGACTAGGTCGTAGAGCACATCCACTGCAAGCACAAAGAGAGTTGGGGCGAGTGGGCACCCTTGCCTGATGCCTGTTGTCACATCCAAAGTGGCTGAGATTTGGCCATCAACAATGAAAGCAGCAGTCGTGCCGAGATGCATTTGCTCTATTGCGTCAATCATGGGAGGCGGGAGACCATGTCGTCGCAGCGCTCGCGTGAGGAACCTCCGATTTAGGGAATCGTACGCTTTGGCGAAGTCAAGTAGCACCGCGAGGGCTGAGTTCGGAATCTTCTTTGCCACTGCTCTCTTTTGGAAAGCTGACCACACGTCAATAGCGTCATGGACTTGTCGTCCTTTGACGAACCCATACTGCGTGGAGGAGACCATCGCAGGTACGTGGGCGCGTATCCGAGTGAGCAGGATTCGTGCGTAGATTTTATAATCGGTGTTGAGGAGCGCAATTGGCCGGAAATCCAGTCCCGTGAGAGGCTGGCTTTTCTTCGGGATGCAACAAACCGAGGCAGCCTTGAAGCTTGGAGGTAGTACATTCGCTCGATACCACGTGGAGAATAAAGACGCGAGTATGGGAGCCAAAGTATCTACGTGCTCTCTGTACCAATCGTTCGGCAGTCCGTCAGGCCCGCTAGCCTTCCCTTTGGGGCAAGACTTGATGGCTTTGGTGACTGCGTCCGCGGTGAAGAGCATATCGTCGAAGTCCTCCGGGATCTGAAGAGACTTCGGCGGGAGCTGCTCGAAGACTCGATCCTGAGCGTCGTCTTCACAGGGGGGTTTCTGGATAATCGGCACCCAGTCCTGCCCTACTCTGTCCGCGTTGCTGAGGTTGGAGTGTGACCTTCTCGGTAGTGCAGCAACATGTCTGCGTGAGATCTTCACAGATGTGCGTTTGAAGAAGGCCTTGGCTGACTCGTGTGGACGCCCAGCATGTGACGAGTGCCGGGCTTGCCGCGTGTGACGGAGTCGATCACTTTGGAGTCGAATGAAATCCCGTCGGATCGCTCGAAAAGGTGCAGCCGGATCAAGAGAGAGCCTCCTCATCGCGCTCGTGATCGCCTCTACACTGGCCCAAATCGTGAGGTGCCTGTTGCTCGCGTCGCGCTTTGCCTCGCGGAGAGCTTCGACTAGCCGTTTCTTTTGCTTGCAAAATCGACGTGTGGCCAGAGTGAGTTGTTCTCGTCGGACTTGGAGACTTTCTCGTCTGATCTGCGTTTTTGTCTGGTCCCAACTCTTGGCAGAGATCTCTGCCGGCTGCGTCACGAGCGTCTTCCCAGCCTCCTCAAGTAGTTTCTCTCCAGTGGCGTGGATCGCTTCTGTCGCGCATTCCGGCAACGAATACCGTAATCGTGGCTCCTGGGAACTCCGTCGGGCCTGGTGGGTGCCATTGGCCATGAGCTGAGGAATGACGCCGTCATGATCCGTGCGACAAAATGGAGCTGTCGTGACAAGCCGACGCAGCCGCTGGAACGTGCCCGTTGTCAGATACCACCTGTCTAGCCGTGCAGTCGCAATCGTGTCGTCTCGAAGCCCGTACCAGTAAGTATGATGTGTGGAACCCTCAGACATCCGTCGTTGATGCCACTGCAATCATCGAGTCAGTTGCAGCATCAACGAGAACCCACGCCACCAAGAATTTCGAGAGCCCGTCCGATGATTGGTGCGAGCTAGTGCGCCGGCTTCGACCGAGTTCGGGATCCAGAATACAGTTGAAATCTCCCCCTAGTAGGATTGTTCCGCTGAGCTTGGTTTGGTCCGCTAAATGCCGAAAAAAACTTTCTCGCGTGGGAACATTTATGCTTCCGTTGACACAAACGATCGTGATATCTTCTCCATGCAGCTTGCCTTAGACTGCAGCGAAGTGTGCGGGCCAGAGATCCCTTCTCCACGGCCGAACGTCCGATATCGCAGCTTGTGGGTGGAGGAGTATCGCCACGCCACCAGCGGCGGTGTCTGTCGCTAGCCAGTACGAGAGAGGACTGGGCAGTTTCTTCGAATCGTAACCCCAAGCCCTGGCGTACATATCTTCCAGTACCGGAGCCCATCTCTCCGTGGCTCTTGTTTCTTGGAGAATGACGACGTCAAAATGCCGATGGTCATATGTGTGCCTAAAAGCGTCAAACCAGTTCTCAAGATGCTCACGATTCTTGAGCAGGCCTTGTACGCTCTGCGTGAGTACTTGAAGTTGAGGCGGAGGTTTCCGCCGGTCCGGCCTCCGTGGCTTGGCCAGAGGGGCAGGGCTGGTGCCACTCTCTACCCGCGAGGGTGGGGAGTGGCTGGTCGTGCTGGCGTGCGGAATTATCGACGCTTCCTCCACATTTGCCTCGGCTGAACGCCGCACTTGCGTCAGCGAGGCTGGGCGCACGTGCTTCATACACGATCACCAACCTGTCCTGGCTGGGCAGGTTGGGTCGGCTGAGCGAGTTCGCTCGCAAACGCGAGCCTAGCACCGACTGTCCAGTCATGGAGCCGGAGATCATGAAGTGCAGAAACAGTCTCTTCAGGGTGGGAGCGTAGCCACTCGACTGACCGAAGATCGATGAGTTCGTCAGAACTCGCCACAACTACCAAGGCGACCAGTCTGCTCCACTCATTGCGCGCTTGACCAGTGTCGTTTGCCGTCACGAGGAAGGTTCGAACGATTTCGAACGCCTCGGACGGCCCTGGGAAGAGGTGTTCGATGCGTTCTGGTCCTTTCGCTACGGATCGCTCCAGTCGTACGATGCGGACTGTCGTATGTTGAGATTCGCCATCTTCTGCGATCACGATGATCGGTTCTCGAACGCCCAAAGATGTTTTCGTCTGCACCCCATTGGTCTCGAGTAAGCCCGTGGGACAGTATTGCATCTCGGATCCCTTCGATGAAGCGCCGAATTGCCCGCATTGCCGCCTCGTCGTCCTCTGGCGGCCCTAGCTTGAAGAACCGTCGGTTGAAGTCCGCGAGCGTGACCGTATCGTCCGCCACCATGGGCGAGAGGTATTCTAGCAGGCTAGTACATATCCCATCTTTGTAGTGGTTACCTTCTTTGACGGATGTTCGGCAGACGAACATTTCCTCGCCGCGGATGTATCTCGCTCCACAGTCATGCACTGCGAACTGTAAACACCCACCGTTGGCTGGTGTTCGCACGATTCGTGCGCGAAAGGCTGCTTTCCAGTCTTCGAGCGTACAAGGTGCCCATAGCTGGTTAAGTATAGCATCGAGCAAGGGACTTGGGAACTGGCTTTGCCAGTGCTCCTCGGGGTGTAACCGTCTGATGGTTATCTCTTGATCTAGCTGAGCTTGTGCATCCGCAAGCGACTGAGGCGCGAAGAACGCGGACAGAGGCATCTGCTTTTGAATGCGTCGGGCGGCAGGCTTCATTTCTGCAGGTGCCGTGACTGAGTTGGTCGCTGCTGGCGGTCTCGCCACATCGGTAGGTCTTCTCCAAGTTCGAGTGTCCGAACTTGCTCGGGGGCAAGTTGCGGCTGCCCAGCTCCGTCGTCGTCCGTCGGAACTAATTGTCTTCCTTTGCTCGCTGGAGGACCGGAGTCGCTTGCGGTTGGCGACGGCGATTCCAGTCTTTACCGATCTGTGTTCCTGGGTCAACGTACGGAATGATGGCCAGAGTTGGCTGCGCCGGAGTCGCTTCGCTCGTGTTCGCTTCGTCGCGTGGGGGCTCCTCCTTCGCGGACTGTGGTACCGACTGGTCACTGCTCTTTGTCGCCGCACCGGTCTTGGTTGAGGTTCCGGGCATAGGGCTCCCAAAGGACTTGACTGTGGTACTTGCCTGCTGTTGGATTTGTCGGAGTTGGTCACGGACACTCTTGTGCGCCTGGAGCGTCTGATGCCGAGCGTGGGCCTTGCGGTCTTTGTCGACTTGCGCACGCGCTAGCTGTTGGGCTCTGGCTTCGACTGCAGCTTCCTTTGCTGCCCGATTTGCAGCAGCTTTGGTCTTGCGCGCTAGCTTCTGCAGCCGTGCCTGCTCTTCCGCGGTGAGACTTCGCGCGAGTTCTGGAGCGACAGTCTCCCGTAACACTTTCAACTGTCGTGCCATCTTTTTGGGAGAGATGGCGGCGGTCAGTTGGAAGGCTTCCGCTTTGTGAACGTCGAGGGCGAGAGTACGACTAGCTGCAGATCGCTCCGCAAACTTGCTCTTGTAGTCCTTGGTTGAATGGCGAATGCTAAGACATTTTGTACATGGCGCCCGTCGTGAAGCCCGCGGATGATGAACGTCTATCGTAATCGGCACCTGGTCATACAGCACCTGGAGTCTCCTCACCCGCTCGAGCGGTCCCGGGCACGTGATTTGATCAAACTTCAGCTTCCACCTTGTGGGCTGGAAATCTCGCATGTCAATCGATTGTACCAATTGAGCCTCGAGGGCTGGCATGCCTGCTGCCGCTTTGCCGATGGCTCGAAAGGCGTGCTGTACGAGATCAGTGCCTCCATGAAAATAGACGTGGTAAAGGAGTTTTTGAGCGGGATCGTCGAAGCCGACCTTAGGTACATCTGTAGTCAGCGAGTCTGTAGCATGGAGTCTCACTATGCCCTTACCAAGAGCAAATTCGAAACCGTCCCATGCATCTCGTACGGTTGGTTGCACAAACCGGACTGTCATGATCATCGACTTAGGATCGATGGTGATAGTGAAAGTCGCATTGAAGAAGGTGATCAGCTTTTGACGTTTCACCACATCCGATCCACATGCGAGGATGGCGGCGTGGCAGAGATGGTACTTGGCGCCGTTTTCTGGGATTGTAAATCCCGCTGGTACCTCCCCGTATAGCCTGAATCCGAGGTGTCGTCTGTCGAACTCAGCAATGGAATCCCGCTCCGCTGCAGTGTGCGTCTCCGTGATGAATCTCGGCGGTCCTTCCAGGTGCAGTCGATGGCTCATCCAGGCGTAGAAGGCCTCCCGTTCCTGCATCGTGGGCGGACGCTGATCACCGTCTCGTCGCAGATTGGCCGGCTTGGTAGCACACATGAAGTGTTTCAGAAGAGCCGGATCTGGCGGTTGCGCCTCGCACTGCCTCGTCTCCTGTGCCGGGTGTAGAACCGAGCCGCTGAGTTTTGCACGCAACTGCGCGGTACCGGCTTTACTCCAGACCGTGCTGGACGCAGTCGCGGAGGTCCCTGACGCCGCTGGGCGCGCTGGGTGAGACCCTTGCGGGCGTTGGCTGTCACTGCGTGCCTTGGCTTTCGTCGAGGCACTCTTCTTCGGCTTTCTCGTCGTCGATGAGGCTGGCGTCATCGACGGCGCTTGGCCGATGGTGAATTCGTTGGCCGCTGCTGGCAGAGTCGAGTCTTTCATCGGCATGAGTGGGCTCAACGGTAGGCCGAGTTCCCCTTCCATCTGCACGTTGCCTTCGTGGTCGGGGCTACGTGAAGTCGGCGATGGGGAGGCATCAGAGCAAGGGTCATCTCCGAGAGATTGCAATGCACTGCGTTGCTGGGAGTCAAGCTGGGAGTCCGGCGCCGGTGTGGGCGTGGAATGAGCTGTTGTTGGGCCTTCAACGATCGATACAGAGCCGTTCAATGAGGGCGAAGATGAAGCTGTCTGGTCTTGGTCTGCTGGCAGCGGGGACTGTGGTGGCATGGTACCTGTCAAAACTGTCTCTACCGAGTCCTCTCGAGCGTCTGGCGGGGGTCCGGTATCCACGGGTAGCAACGTCGCTGCTCCCATCGAGGTTGGCGGCATGGCTGCCGCGCGCGAGGCGATAGCCGTCTCTTGGTCCGAGTCTTCTTCGCGTCGAGGGGGACAGAAAAGGGGATCTGTTCCCCAGCGGGTAAATTCGGAGTACGTCAGAATCATGGGAATGACCCGACGAGAAGGTGTATGCGCAGACGGTCAGAAGAATGTGAGGTCAGGGGAGCTCGGCAGGCTCCAAGTGACGCATGATCATTGAAGGATGGTGATATAAACGGTACGGTAGGTAGGGTAGGGTAGGACTTTGCATTTTAGGTTTGTAATTCAGTACCGAATTTCCCTTCGTCTGCTCAAGTCCCCCCCCCCCCCCCCCCCCCCCCTCCCCCCCCCCCCCCGTCACGATTGCTAGGCTCGTGACGTTAAAGTCCGTGGTCAGAGTTGACCCAAGTCACTTCCAAGTCGAGGAAGCAACCCCGAGAGTGGCGAAGCCCTTCTGAACTCGGCAGAAGGCACACCGGCAAGTGGCAAGCCCCTAGTGAAGCTGGTACCAGGCCACGATTGCGTTTGCAATTCCCTTCACAGGCAGTCACAGACTTCTCGCAAGCCATCCGGACTTCTCGCAAGCCGTCCGGAATTCTTGTGAGCGATCAAGAAGACTGACCAAGACGTCCGGCAGGATTTCTCAGGTTCTGTTCGGCAGGAAGGCGTGGGCGTTTGCGCACGGCGTGAAGCTTGCTAGAAGGCATCAGCAGGGTTGTTGGGTCACGACACTCTGTGTAGGAATGTAACGGAGTACAAGGTTACACAAGTAGGTTAGGTTGTGTAGGTACATAACGTGTGTGGTCCACTTAGGAGAAAAGTTACCCTAAGTAGTGACTCTCTTTTATTAGATTCAGTAGGTGATATCCCTGGGTATTAGATACCAGGGATATCAGGTATAGGGGGGATTATTCCCCAGGAGAATAATCTGAATACAATCAGTTCGCCTTTCGCCAAGTCTTTGGCGCTCGTCGACAGGGGTCGACTCGGAGTGGCTGCTCACACTTCCTCAAGCGCAGGTGCTGTGTACGGTCGTGGACCGTTACACTTGGTAGCACTTGTCGTCAATCCAACGCCGACATCGTGATGTCCGAAGCTTCCGACTTCGCGATGGCGTCAAGCCATCCGACGCTGTCGCGTCAAGACCATCCGTACCTGGATGAGGCCCAGTGGGCTTATCTCCAGAAGATGGAGGCCATCAATGGCCGAGCAAGCGTCATCGAGCTGCTTCAACGCGGCTCTGGCGAAGTCCTCGCACATGTCGCGCGTTTTCGCGACCACGAGGCAGCCCTCGAGAAGTATCTTCTCGACGTCGTGACGTCCCGCGTATCCGCGACTCAGGCTAGTCAGCCAGCTCAGGTGCCGCCGACGGTTACGTATGTGCCGTCGCCGGCACCTCTGGAACGTCCGAAGGCCGTAAAGGTTACGGTATCCCCGTATTCGGGTAAAGAAAACGACAATCTTGCCCTCTGGCAACGCGAGATCGAGCTCGCAACAGCAGCCGGCTGCATCCGTGATGACGGCAGAAGATCGCCTTTGCGATCTCGAACATGACGGGCCGGGCGAAGATCTGGGCCCTCACGTGCGAGACGTCGCATCCCGGATGTTTTTCCGACTGGGCAACGCTTGCCAAGGCGATGAAGTCGATGTTTCAACCGCTAAATGTGGCGCATCGCCAGCGAGCTGCGTTTCTCGCTTGTCGGCAAGGCGGCCGCGAGCTGCACACGTATGTGCAAGAGTTACGTCAACTCTGTGCCAACATGGCTGCGAATGCGCTCGCAAAAGACGTCATACTGACGACGTTCATCGAAGGGGTGGATCCCGGTCCTGAGAAGGCTGCGGTTTTCCGCGAGGAGCCCATGCTCCTAGAAGACGCGTTTGTCATCGCGCTGCGAGAGGACTACGTTGAGCGTCTCTCGCGCGGTTTATCCGCGAGTCCGGCAGCCCCGCCTCCGGTCACGCCGGTCCCACCACCGGTCATCGAGCCGATGGACTTGAGTGTAATCGACCTCAGTGGAGGTGATTTATGCTTCGGTCGACTTGCGTGCGATCGACGTGAAGGCTCTTCACATCAAGTGTTCTATTTGTGGGAAGTTCGGTCACTTTCAGCGGAATTGTCCGCGCAAGAAGGGCGGTAGTCGTGCCCGCCGTGGTCGGCCGCGGCGCTCGGGAAACCGAGGTGGATCTGTTTTCCACGTCGCAGGGGAACGACAGTTCCCAGTAGACGCGGGGCAGTCTACTGGGGCGATCACTCCTCGCTCCGCGACGCCGAGTTCGGCAGTATCGCAAGGCGGGGCGCCCCGGAAGAAGATCTCTTCTCAGCAGCTGATGAGCAGCACATCAGTGGCGAGCTTATCGTCGTCACTGCTCAAGTGAAGGGATTTGCACGTCCCTTCAGAGTTTTAATCGACTCTGGTGCGACGCGCAATTACGGTCGCAAGCAAAGTATTGCTGAGAATGCTTCTCTGTTTGCTCAGGCTTGTGAGCGATATCTCGAAGAGTCTCGGTGCGTCTTGCGACGGGCATCGTCGCAGAGACGAAGAAGGTCGAGGCCGATCTACGCATTGCGTTTGTCGATTTCGACTCAGTCGAGCGCTGTAAAGCGCTCGACATGGATGAGAGGTTTGACCTCATCCTCGGAGTGCCGTGGCTTGAGCGCCACGAGCCATGGATAGACTGGAGAACCAAGTCGATTGGGAGCACGTCTCCCGGTAGGAACGGAGCTCAGGAGCGTCATGAACCCTCCTTCGTCCGCCGGCTGATGAGCCCCATCAAGGATGATGGAAGTGCCTTCTTCATTGGCGTAGTGAATGCCATGGACACCTCGGGTGTTTCGGAGACGGTCGTGCCGTCTGCCGTGGAGTACGGCGTAGAAGAGGGGCGTCGAGTCGTCTCCGCCCCTCCGAGTACCAGCATGGAAGATGCTTCGGGGGGGGGGGGGGGGGGGGGGGTGGGGGGGGGGGGGGGGGGGGGGTGTCCCCCCTGTCGCGTGTCCGCGTGCGGTCGAGCCGCTTTCAGGGACGTCGGATATGACCGAGCCCAGGCCTGAGCCACTCCCGCTTTCGGACGCGTCGCATGACGTGCACATCATTGATGTGATGACGGGTTCGTCGATCGATCCGTCCACGGTCGATATGGCACCGTTGCCAGAGTTATCCGAGCTGACTAGCTTGGAGGAACTCCCTATGGACGATTTCGTCCGCGAGCTGAAAGCTGGTGAGATCGCTGAGGTTGTGATCCTCCGATCGGAGCGAGACCTCGCTCAACTCAACACCTCGACGGTGATTGACGAGGATGTCCTCGCTGAGTTTCGTCAGAAATTGACGCTCGCCGTGGTTCAGCCATCCTCAAGAATCCGAAAGATCGGTTCTAACCGCTGGTCAAGCGGTTTGCGGAGACTTGCCTCAGCAAAAACCCGCCAGCGGGGCTGCCCCCTGATCGAGGCGTTCGCCACGAGATCAAGCTCAAGCCTGGCTCGAGCTATGCGACGGTTTGCCAGTGGGCTCTGCCGGCCGAACAATCGGACTTCATTGATGAATTCTTTGCTAAGAAAGCCAAGGCTGGCCTGGTGCGCGAGAGCGTCTCGCCGCACAGCGCCTCCAACGTTCTGTGTGCGCAAGCCAAAGCCAAATAGCAAGTGGATGATCGTCCACACGTACAACAAGTTCAACGCACAAACGATTCCTGCGTCCACTCTGATCCTCGGAAGGATGTGATCATCCACCGGATGTCCGGCGCAAAGAAGTTCAGTTCTCTCGACTTGGTCGACGGTTAATACCAAGTGCTCATGGAGCGTGGGGACATCCCCAAGACAGCCGTTAGTACGCGCGAGCGGCATGCTTGGGAGTGGCTCGTGATGCCACAGGGGCTGTCTAAGCGCCCCAGCGACGTTCAATCGCTTGGTGACCTATTTGTTCCGTCCCCTGCGAGTGTTCGCGCAGACGTACTTCGACGACATCTACGTCCACACGAACCCGGAGCCCGGTCGTGATTTGGATGCGCTCCATGAGGATCACCTCCGCCAGGTTCTCGAATGCCTCGAGGAGCATAAGCTCTATGCCAACTTGGATAAGTGTAACTTCGGTGCCGAAGAGATCCCAGTGCTTGGGTGTTTCGTCGGGGTCGACGGTGTTCGGACAGATCCCGAGAAGGTGAAGGCAATCGCCGAGTGGCCATCGCCACGGTCCGTGAAGGACCTACGCAAGTGGTTGGGTCTCGCCGACTACTTGCACAGGTTCACGAAGAACTGCGCCGAGATGGCTCGGCCGCCGACTCAGCTGCTCAAGAATGACGTTGAGTGGTCGTGGTCTCACGACACGGAAGCTGCCCTCCAGAAGATCAAGGAGAGCCTTCTCCAAGCGCCGATCCTGGCGTTGCCGGAGGGCTCCGCTTCATACAGCGTCATCTGTGACACCTCCGACTATGCGATCGGCTGTGCACTCTTGCAGAAGGACCAAGATGGTCACGAGAGAGTCATCTCTTACCAGTCTCGGCAAATCCAAGCGGCCGAGAAGAACTATCCAGTTCATGACAAGGAATTGTTGGCGATGAAGTACGCCTTGGTGAAGTTCCGCGTTCACCTTCTCGGCGCGTTGCCGTTCGTGATCTACACAGACCATGCGTCTCTACGCACAGCGACACAGTCTCCGCACTTGTCGCCGCGAATGGCTCGCTGGTTGTCATTCTTTTCACAATACAACTTTACTGTTGAGTACAAGCCGGGTCGGCTCAACGCGCTGGCGGACGCACTCTCTCGGCGTCCCGACTACGAGATGAACCATCTCACATCAGTTGCTTCTGATGTCTACGACTTGATTCGTGACGCATACGAAGGCGACGCACAGTGTTCGTGCTCTCAAGTCGTCAGACTCGGAGAAGTCTCTCTCGCCTCGCGTTCGAGCCCGACTCCATTCGAGGACGGCCTCCTGAAATATCAGGTCTCGAACAGCGAAGAAGCTCGCACTGTCGTTCCTGCAGACGACGGCCTGCGATATGTGATCGCGCATGGTGCCCACGACGCACCCGGTGCTGCCCATCTTGGCCGTGAGAAGACGTACTCGCTTCTCAGCCCAAGGTTTTGGTGGTCCAAGATGTACAAGTGGGTGTCGCGGTATGCACGTGTGTCGTCTGTAAACGAGTGAAGCCAAGTGCACAGTCTCAGGCTCCGCTTCAGAGCTTGCCTGTCCCCAGCGACTGCTGGCGCTCAGTGAGCATGGACTTCTTCTTTGGTGTGCCAAAGACGTCCGCTGGGCACAATGGTATGCTGGTCTTTGTTGATCGTTTGTCCAAGATGGTGCATCTTGTTCCGGTTTCGGATACCGGCACAGGTCTCGACTGTGCTCGACTTTTCGTCGACACCGTGTTTCGACTACACGGTCTCCCCGACTCAATCGTATCGGATCGGGATCCCAGGTTCAGTGGTGATTTCTGGGAAGGTCTCTTCCAGATCCTGGGCACCAGGCTCGACATGTCGACGACGGATCATCCGGAGACCGATGGCCAGACCGAGCGGGCCAACCGGGTCGTGGAGGATATCCTCCGTTCGTGCTGTGGAGATAATCCCACATCGTGGAGCGATACTCTGGCCATGGTCGAGTTCGCCATGAGCAACTCTGTCCATTCATCGACAGGTCTGTCGCCGTTCTTCGTGAACGGTTTGAGACACCCAGCGTTGCCGCTCTGTCTCATGGGCAGTTCCCAGTCTGGTAGGGGAGGGGCTCGGCAACTACTTGCCTCCCAGTTGGAAGGTGTTTCCAAGTCAGCGGAGCGCCGCAAGATCGACGAGTTCTTGTCGACACGTGTGAATGTCATCACCCGCGTGCGTGACGCGATGGCAGCTGCCCAAGATGTTCAGAAGGAAAAAGCCAACAAGCACGGTCGGAAGAACACGCATGTGTTCAAGCCAGGTGACTATGTGCTTGTCAGCACGAAGAACCTGTCTCAAAATGCTGTGTCCAGCTTG
Source organism: Pythium myriotylum (assembly GCA_023091665.1). Lineage (NCBI taxonomy): Eukaryota > Oomycota > Peronosporomycetes > Pythiales > Pythiaceae > Pythium > Pythium myriotylum. Next base: position 1,919,551 of record JALJCQ010000014.1, read on the forward strand.
GGCAGCTCGAAGCTGCTGCCGAGATATATCGGCCCGTTCAAGGTGTTGAAGCGGAGTGGAAACTCCTACAGGGTCGGTCTGCCAACATGGTTGCAGACGCACCCGACGTTCTACGTCGGCTTGCTCAAGCCGTATCTCCGCCCCGATGGAGATGCAGCAGACGAAGAGTCGTCGGAAACAATTCCAAGCGGAGTTGCCGCCGATATGCAACCACCCACAGTCGCGCACGAGAACGTGCCAGTCACGGATGATTCCTCTAGCGACTCTGTCGCAGTGCAGGGTTCTGCAAGTGGCGTGGTTCACCCACACAGCGAAGCGCCAAGACGCTCTGCACGGCTTGCTCAAGCCCGTCGAAGTTCGACTTGGTCGTCAAATGCGACAGTTGCGTTCGGGTTACGTTTGCCGAACCCGAAGGAGCACGTCGGATCCCCGACACTGGTGTAAAGACCAGAAGGAAAGCGCTGCGACCGGTGCGCGCTCCTTTGCCTGTGATTGACAGGAATGGCGAACGCCATTATCACGTCGAGTCTCTCGACAGTGTGCGTGTGCACAATGGCGTCCGCCAGCTCTTGGTCAAGTGGCTTGGATATCCAAGCAACCAGAGCTCCTGGGTTGATGAGAGTATTCTCAGGGGAGATTGCTCTGATCTTGTTCGCGCATGCGAACATGATCATCCTGGATGGTTCCAGTAGGTGGGACCGAGCACCTCCATCAAGATGAGAAGTGTCTCATGTTCCTCAAGGAAGACGCTCAGTGGAGCACACGGAAGGTCCGTCTCAGTCAAGTCGACTGTCCCTGTCTATTATAGACATGGGTACAAGACCCAAGCAGAAGGCCATGAAGATGGCGAGAACGCCGCGCAGTCGAAGCATCGACAATGTCCACCGACCTCATCGGTCGCGTTGGACAACGCTCGCATCAAGCCAGAGTGGCTGGCTCAGTTTGGTGTTGGTACACCGAGCAGCTCTCTGCGGTGAAGCCATCGCGCCCGAGCGTGAGGCCGACAACACGAAGTTGCCCGGCAACGTCGTTGTTCGACTCCCACGGGTATCCCCGCACTCCACGCACTCAGTTAAGTCGCTGGATGAGGCTAGCCAGCCTCTCGAGTACTTGGTAGTACTCGCGGTGGATACCCACCGATCACACTCTCCAGAATAAGACTGGACCCAGTTCTGGGCACCGTCAAGAGACGAAGTTTGCGAGATCGCATCGTACAGACCTCTACGCTTGCACAAGGCAAAAACCCACCGCACTGAGTGTGCGTGCCAAGTTTGGGCTTGCCGCGAGCTCTGCTCGCCTCGCAATGGTCGTCTGACCATGCCATTTTGGCTTGCCGCCGATAGACGGCAAAATAGCCCAATTTTGAAGGTCGTCATGATCCAGTGGTCGCTGGCGACCGCGCGCACGTCAGCATGCGTCTCATGACGCAGCGAGGTGTTGCACCAAGCCGCTGTGGCTCTCGATCAGTCGTTGTCGAGAAATCGACACGCGACTTCGCCCTCATGGTCGCCATGAGTCTGCACCCATATCCATGTGGGTTCTCGGAAAACTCCGTACTAAAATAGGCTCGTGTTCCTTTTCTAGGATACGGTTGTTCCTCAAGTAGGGACAAGGGTGTTCCTCATTTTGGGTGGGGGGTGGTGTAACGGGGTACAAGGTTACACAAGTAGGTTAGGTTGTGTAGGTACATAACGTGTGTGGTCCACTTAGGAGAAAAGTTACCCTAAGTAGTGACTCTCTTTTATTAGATTCAGTAGGTGATATCCCTGGGTATTAGATACCAGGGATATCAGGTATAGGGGGGATTATTCCCCAGGAGAATAATCTGAATACAATCAGTTCGCCTTTCGCCAAGTCTTTGGCACTCGACGACAGGGGTCGACTCGGAGCGGCTGCTCACGCTTCCTCAAGCGCAGGTGCTGTGTACGGTCGTGGACCGTTACACTCCACATCGGAGAGGTTCTCACACTTATGCGAGAGCATAAGCTGTACGCGAACCTGAAGAAATGTATCTTCGCGGCCAGCGATATACCCGTTCTTGGGTGTATAGTCGGCAAAAACGGCGTGCGCCCGATCCCGAGAAGATCAGAGCGATCAAGGAGTGGCTGACGCCACTCAAGGTCAAGGAACTGCGCAAGTTCCTTGGCCTCGCGGCGTACTTGTACAAGTACTCGCGCAACTACGCCAAGATGACTGTTCCTCTTTCTCGATTGCTCAAGAAAGACACCAAGTGGACTTGGAACGCTGAGTGCCAGCGTTCCTTCGAAGGCATCAAGCTTTGCTGTGTCACAAACCACGTGGAATGGTTTGCAGGACAAACCATTCCACGTGGTTTGTGACGCAAGCGACTTTGCCATCGGCGCAGCGCTGATGCAGTTCGACGACGACGGCGCTGATGCAGTTCGACGACGACGGCGCTGATGCAGTTCGACGACGACGGCGCTGAGCGCGTCGTCTGTTACCAGTCGCGTCAGCTGCAACCAGCTGAGCGTAATCATCCAGTGCATGACAAGGAGCTCCTTGCCATGAAGTATGCACTGGCCAACTTCCGCGTCTATCTGATTGGAGATGACCGTTCAAGGTCTTCACAGACCATGGGTCTTTACGCACGGCTGTGAACAGCCCACACGTCTCACAGCGCATGGCGAGGTGGCTGTCTTTCTTCGCGGAGTATAACTTCTCCGTCGAGTACAAGACCGGACGTCGCGGATGCTCTGTCCCGTCGGACAGACTTTGAGCCGACGGTCGTCGCCCAAGGTTCTCTGAACGCAGCGAGTGCGTTCAGCTCCAGTCTTCCGTCGTCGACTCTGCTCGACGACATTGGTGCTGCGAATGCAGACGACCCCGAGGTCGTGCGCTTGATCTTGCAGAGCCATCGCCGCAAGCGTTGAAGAGCTTGCCGGCTTCGTATCGATCGAAGGCTCATCGATACAAGCAGCGGAACGGCCTGCTGTTCTACAGCGCCGTTGCCGACGACACTCCGCGTGTCGTCGTGCCAGGAGATCATGATCTGCGCCTGCGGATCATGTTCGAGTACCACGATGCTCCAGTGAGCGGACATCATGGATGCGAGAAAACGTATCTCACGTTGAGCCGTGACTTTTATTGGCCTCGCCGATTCAATTTCGTGCGCAAGTACGTCCGTGCTTGCGAGGTTTGCCAGCGAGTGAAGTCGGGACGTTCACTTCGCGCGCCGCTACAGTCTCTGCCTGTACCGACAGAGTGCTGAACGTACGTCTCCATCGACTTCACCTTCGGGTTTCCCGAAGATGAACAGAAGAACATCGGGATCCTCGTGATCGTGGATCGCTTCAGCAAGATGGCGCATCTTGCTGCAGTTCCAGAGACGATCACAGCCGGTGGCTGCGCTCGCGTCTTCGTCGACACGGTGTTTCGACACCATGGACTGCCACGAGAACTCGGCTCAGATCGAGATCCACGGTTCACCGCAGAGTTCTGGCGTGCCGTGTTCCGTTCGCTCGGAACACGAATCAAGATGTCGACCTCTGACCATCCTGAGTCCGATGGTCTGACAGAACGCGCGAACCGCGTGATCGAAGAGATTCTTCGAGGCTACGTCCACTCGTCCTCGAGTTGGAGTGAGTTTCTACCGATGGTCGAATTCGCCATCAACAACTCCGTGCATGCATCGACGACGCATACACCGTTCTACGTGAATGGCCTCCGCCATCCACGTATTCCAACCCTTTTGGAGAGTGAGTCTCCTTCAGGGGAGGGAGGGACTCGCTCAAGCGAGCTCCCGGACCGCTCTCGCTCCTCGGAGATCGACGCAATGGTCGATCCTCCCACCGATGACGCTCCAGTCATCGGTCGTGCTCGTGAGAACGACGACGACAACGACGATGAACCCGACGACGCGCTCGAAGTCGATGATGACGACTTTGACGGTGACGAGAGCGATGGCGCTCTCGTCGAAGAAGAGATGGACATCTCAGCAGCGCGCACGTCGCGCGCTGCTGCCAAGCAAACAGAGTCAGCAGAGGACTTCTTGCTGAAGCGCCAAGCGGTTGTCCGCTTTGTACAAGACTCGATCGCCCATGCGGTCGATCGACAGAAGATGGACGCAGACACGAATGGAAGAGGAAACACTCTTTCATTTAATGAAGGTGACTTAGTGTTGTTATCAACGACTACACTACCTACAAATGCAGTTACCAACGTCGGTAGCAACAAGTTGCTACCGAAGTTCATCGTCCGTTCCGCGTGCTCCGCTGCATGGGGCACGCGTATACGCTTGAGCTTCCTCGTAGGATGCGTCCGCATCCTACGTTCTGCGTTGGTCGCCTTCGTCCGTACCATCCGTACGACTGCGCTTCCGAGCAATCGGAATCCCCGAGCGCTCGAGAGTCCCGAGGAGAAGCTTGTACTCCCGGACAAGCGTGTTCAACTCCGCTTGAACACAAGCCGATGTAAGCCAGGGTGTGACTTCTGGCACCGAGGATCTCAAGGCTCGATCCTCGGACTCTTGGGTCGCGTTGGTGATCACGTCGACCGTGAGGGCTGGAATCTTCAGCGACCACTCCTTCCTCCCTCATCTACTCGTCCGCCTCGCTATACGGCGCCGAATAGCTTTTCGCCGACCGCTCGGACGACGAGCAGTCGAACGACGGCGATCGTTCGAAAGGACCGCGCGTGGCACGGTCCTCCGACTTGGCTTCTTCTTCGCCGTCGCTCTCGTCGTAGTCGACGAGCTCTGACAGCGTTGGCGATCGCTCTGCAGATGCGGCTTTGCGCGCTGCGACGATCAACGTCGCAGCGCTCGCCGGCGCTTTCATCTCTTTGTCGCCGTCGGCTTCGACGTCGCAGCGCATCTCGGCGTCGGTCGACGGGTCTTCGGTCGTCTTGGACGACGGTGGATGACCACCGTCGTTATTCGCTGTCTTCAAGTGGCTCGGTCGAGGTGGCGCCCTCGCCGGCCGTCGAGTTGTCTTCGACCGCTGCGCGCACCAGCGCAGCGGCATCCTCGCTCGCCTGAGCCGCGCTCATGGCGCGCACTGCCATTGCAGCGCGGTAGTCCGCGGCGCTGATGGTCTTCTTCGCGTCCATTCTCCGAATGGACCGCGACATTGAAGGCGTTGATCGGTGACGATCAACGCCGCGGCTCGCGACTCGCCGTTGGACCAACTGACCAACAAGTGCTCCCTGTCGCAAGTCGTTCAATGCGACTTTCGTCTTGTGGGGAGGGTGATGTAATGGGGTGTGCCCGTTACATGGTACGGACCCATGTCAATGGTGTCCGATAGGAACTTCGTGAACCCATCTGGTTGCGATGTCTCCTGATTGGATAATATCCTACGCTATTATCCCGATTTTTCCCACCAATCACGCTAGGGTCTTGTGATTGAGTGGATGGCAGAAATCCGAGGGCGGATCTGCGAGGTTTTATAAACAAAGAGTAGGTTTTTCTAGGTTTCCTAATCCATAAATTCAGTTTCCCATTTGCCCAACCCAACACAAGTCTCTGTGTTGCGCGCTTCTTGCACTGCTCCACAGTGTACGTGACGTAACGAGGTCAGCCTCGTTACATGGAGTGTGTATATCATTATGGACGGGAATTACATAGCAATACTAATTCGAAAGATGGTGTGGTTTGAACGCTGAGCCAGAGTGATCAAAAATGTCTGACTTCTCTGAGCATGACGATTACCATCTTGTGGCCCTGGCCAGAGAGTACGAGGATCAAGGCAGGAAGGTCTCGTGGGGAGCGCTAGCAGCTGCGATGGCGTACTCAAAGAAAGATGCGCAGGCGCTGAAGCAGCGTTTGACCACTCTGAAGACAACACACGGCAAGCTTCTGCGAGGGCCCCCAAGTCGTTTTCTCAAGTCCCTTGAGCATGCACAATCGGTCACCTCAAGACCCCGAAGACATGTTTTCATCCTCCCATACATTACGCCCACACACCAGCCCGTCTCGCTTCACCCATTGACTCTGAGTGAGATCGATTCACCACCACCGTCAAGCACTCCTGTTGGCAGAGAATCTCAAGGGGACAAGCACGAACACAACATGGTCAGGACCACCCAACCCACCATCGAAGCCAGCCCGCTCTCAGCATTGGACTCTGGCCGTGTGGCTGCAGAGATATTTGCTGGGGTCGCCAAGTCTGACGTCCGCCAAGCTGCCGGTCGCACGGAGTTCAATGTGGGCGAGTTGGCGACAGATGGAGTGACGAAATTAATGGATCGATGCCATCTCCGTCAACAAGATGTCTTCCTCGACGTCGGCTCAGGTGTCGGGAACGTGATTGCTCAAGTTGTCCTTCAAACGGCGGCGGCTCGAGCGATTGGAATTGAGATCCGCAAGCATGTCACGTCGCTCGAGTCACTGGCAATTTTCGAGGCGACAACGCAGTACCCACGTCTCTCACGAGCAAGCAACCACCAGGGCGACGTCTTGCAGCTTGCCGGGGATTGGTCGGAGGTACTCGATACCACGGTGCTGTACGCAAACAATTTTCTCTTCACCCAGAAAGCCAGCTATGCTGTGCATTATTTATGCTGTGTCTTGCCAGGCTTGCGCATGGTTGTGCTTGGCGCATGATCTTGTCCACGGCATCGAAATCGATGCATGCGAGAGTTTTGTTTGCTGTGGCGCGAAGAGACTGAGACTCTCAGAGTTTGGACTGAGTACAGACATAGTCGAGTAGCCTTGTACGTCTACACAAGACAAACAGAGTAGGGAGGGCAGAATGAAGTAAACAAAGTGCATTACGAGATCAAACTCACGCCGCAGGAGCGACCGCACTAGTTGTAGCGATGCGCATCTTCCGTAAGGAAATTTCATGCGTTGAATGTTGGGAATACGTCCACGTGCTCTGGGAGTTGCGCAGCTTGGAATTCTTGGAAGTTGGCGGGCAGCCTCGCGCGATCATACTCAGTGCAGTGTGTGATCGTACGCGAGATCAGTGCTTGAGCTTGCTCCATCGTAGTGCACACGAAGTTCACGAATACGACCTGATGCAAACGCACTTCCGCCAAAACTGGGGTCCATTCGGCGGCCGTGATATGAGCGTCATCAACGACGACGTCAGGGACATGGCGGTGGAGAGCGAAGCGCAGCGTCTGCAGACATTCCACACGGGCGTCGGCAAGGTTGGCCGGCACAAACTGGAAGCCTTGTTGGCTGCGGAAGACGTCGTCGCTTGAACAGATCAGGGTCTGGAGTCGCCGAGCTTGGACGTACACCTTCGTCTGCAAAAAAGCAAATGTCGTCGTGCCGCATTCCGGGAGACCGCGAAGAACGAAGATGAGGCTCTGGAGCGCATCCCATCCAGTCGCACCCACCCGCAACTTCGCGAAAGCGTCAAGCTGTTCTCGTATCAACTCGAAGAACATGAGCAGCATCGGATGGGTTCGCTCCATGACACCGCTTTATCGCAGCCCTCGAGAAATACGTTCAGGGGTAACTTCGTCAGAAGATTTTGGTCATATAATGTACAGCTTTAACTACTTAGCTTTAACTTTACACCATATAATGTAGAACTACCGAGATTTCGTGATCGCCTTTTCGTCGATATCGCTGTACATGGTACTTTTCCGCAACGACCGATCTCGTACCCTTCATCAAAGACATTTCTGAAGGACGGCATTGCGACTGCTCTCGTAGGTTTTACGGTATCCACGGGTTCATGGTGGTAGAAGCATGACATTCTTGGATGGTACTACTGCACACAGGTACAGAACAGATATGACACTTGACTTCGACTACAATGGTAAATGGTTCTGAGTTAAACTCTGCTATACTATCATTGTCGTGCCCTTCTATCGCTTTGCGCCGCATACATAGCCTAGTGATCCTGGCAGACCGACCCTGTAGGAGTTTCCACTCCGCTTCAACACCTTGAACGGGCCGATATATCTCGGCAGCAGCTTCGAGCTGCCCAAGCTGGACACAGCATTTTGAGACAGGTTCTTCGTGCTGACAAGCACATAGTCACCTGGCTTGAACACATGCGTGTTCTTCCGACCGTGCTTGTTGGCTTTTTCCTTCTGAACATCTTGGGCAGCTGCCATCGCGTCACGCACGCGGGTGATGACATTCACACGTGTCGACAAGAACTCGTCGATCTTGCGGCGCTCCGCTGACTTGGAAACACCTTCCAACTGGGAGGCAAGTAGTTGCCGAGCCCCTCCCCTACCAGACTGGGAACTGCCCATGAGACAGAGCGGCAACGCTGGGTGTCTCAAACCGTTCACGAAGAACGGCGACAGACCTGTCGATGAATGGACAGAGTTGCTCATGGCGAACTCGACCATGGCCAGAGTATCGCTCCACGATGTGGGATTATCTCCACAGCACGAACGGAGGATATCCTCCACGACCCGGTTGGCCCGCTCGGTCTGGCCATCGGTCTCCGGATGATCCGTCGTCGACATGTCGAGCCTGGTGCCCAGGATCTGGAAGAGACCTTCCCAGAAATCACCACTGAACCTGGGATCCCGATCCGATACGATTGAGTCGGGGAGACCGTGTAGTCGAAACACGGTGTCGACGAAAAGTCGAGCACAGTCGAGACCTGTGCCGGTATCCGAAACCGGAACAAGATGCACCATCTTGGACAAACGATCAACAAAGACCAGCATACCATTGTGCCCAGCGGACGTCTTTGGCACACCAAAGAAGAAGTCCATGCTCACTGAGCGCCAGCAGTCGCTGGGGACAGGCAAGCTCTGAAGCGGAGCCTGAGACTGTGCACTTGGCTTCACTCGTTTACAGACGACACACGTGCATACCGCGACACCCACTTGTACATCTTGGACCACCAAAACCTTGGGCTGAGAAGCGAGTACGTCTTCTCACGGCCAAGATGGGCAGCACCGGGTGCGTCGTGGGCACCATGCGCGATCACATATCGCAGGCCGTCGTCTGCAGGAACGACAGTGCGAGCTTCTTCGCTGTTCGAGACCTGATATTTCAGGAGGCCGTCCTCGAATGGAGTCGGGCTCGAACGCGAGGCGAGAGAGACTTCTCCGAGTCTGACGACTTGAGAGCACGAACACTGTGCGTCGCCTTCGTATGCGTCACGAATCAAGTCGTAGACATCAGAAGCAACTGATGTGAGATGGTTCATCTCGTAGTCGGGACGCCGAGAGAGTGCGTCCGCCAGCGCGTTGAGCCGACCCGGCTTGTACTCAACAGTAAAGTTGTATTGTGAAAAGAATGACAACCAGCGAGCCATTCGCGGCGACAAGTGCGGAGACTGTGTCGCTGTGCGTAGAGACGCATGGTCTGTGTAGATCACGAACGGCAACGCGCCGAGAAGGTGAACGCGGAACTTCACCAAGGCGTACTTCATCGCCAACAATTCCTTGTCATGAACTGGATAGTTCTTCTCGGCCGCTTGGATTTGCCGAGACTGGTAAGAGATGACTCTCTCGTGACCATCTTGGTCCTTCTGCAAGAGTGCACAGCCGATCGCATAGTCGGAGGTGTCACAGATGACGCTGTATGAAGCGGAGCCCTCCGGCAACGCCAGGATCGGCGCTTGGAGAAGGCTCTCCTTGATCTTCTGGAGGGCAGCTTCCGTGTCGTGAGACCACGACCACTCAACGTCATTCTTGAGCAGCTGAGTCGGCGGCCGAGCCATCTCGGCGCAGTTCTTCGTGAACCTGTGCAAGTAGTCGGCGAGACCCAACCACTTGCGTAGGTCCTTCACGGACCGTGGCGATGGCCACTCGGCGATTGCCTTCACCTTCTCGGGATCTGTCCGAACACCGTCGACCCCGACGAAACACCCAAGCACTGGGATCTCTTCGGCACCGAAGTTACACTTATCCAAGTTGGCATAGAGCTTATGCTCCTCGAGGCATTCGAGAACCTGGCGGAGGTGATCCTCATGGAGCGCATCCAAATCACGACCGGGCTCCGGGTTCGTGTGGACGTAGATGTCGTCGAAGTACGTCTGCGCGAACACTCGCAGGGGACGGAACAAATAGGTCACCAAGCGATTGAACGTCGCTGGGGCGTTAGACAGCCCCTGTGGCATCACGAGCCACTCCCAAGCATGCCGCTCGGCGTACTAACGGCTGTCTTGGGGATGTCCCCACGCTCCATGAGCACTTGGTATTAACCGTCGACCAAGTCGAGAGAACTGAACTTCTTTGCGCCGGACATCCGGTGGATGATCACATCCTTCCGAGGGATCAGAGTGGACGCAGGAATCGTTTGTGCGTTGAACTTGTTGTACGTGTGGACGATCATCCACTTGCTATTTGGCTTTGGCTTGCGCACACAGAACGTTGGAGCGCTGTGCGGCGAGACGCTCTCGCGCACCAGGCCAGCCTTGGCTTTCTTAGCAAAGAATTCATCAATGAAGTCCGATTGTTCGGCCGGCAGAGCCCACTGGCAAACCGTCGCATAGCTCGAGCCAGGCTTGAGCTTGATCTCGTGGCGAACGCCTCGATCAGGGGGCAGCCCCGCTGGCGGGTTTTTGCTGAGGCAAGTCTCCGCAAACCGCTTGACCAGCGGTTAGAACCGATCTTTCGGATTCTTGAGGATGGCTGAACCACGGCGAGCGTCAAATTTCTGACGAAACTCAGCGAGGACATCCTCGTCAATCACCGTCGAGGTGTTGAGTTGAGCGAGGTCTCGCTCCGATCGGAGGATCACAACCTCAGCGATCTCACCAGCTTTCAGCTCGCGGACGAAATCGTCCATAGGGAGTTCCTCCAAGCTAGTCAGCTCGGATAACTCTGGCAACGGTGCCATATCGACCGTGGACGGATCGATCGACGAACCCGTCGTCACATCAATGATGTGCACGTCATGCGACGCGTCCGAAAGCGGGAGTGGCTCAGGCCTGGGCTCGGTCATATCCGACGTCCCTGAAAGCGGCTCGACCGCACGCGGACACGCGACAGGGGGGACACCCCCCCCCCCCCCCCCCCCCCCCCCGAAGCATCTTCCATGCTGGTACTCGGAGGGGGCGGAGACGACTCGACGCCCTCTTCTACGCCGTACTCCACGGCAGACGGCACGACCGTCTCCGAAACACCCGAGGTGTCCATGGCATTCACTACGCCAATGAAGAAGGCACTTCCATCATCCTTGATGGGGCTCATCAGCCGGCGGACGAAGGAGGGTTCATGACGCTCCTGAGCTCCGTTCCTACCGGGAGACGTGCTCCCAATCGACTTGGTTCTCCAGTCTATCCATGGCTCGTGGCGCTCAAGCCACGGCACTCCGAGGATGAGGTCAAACCTCTCATCCATGTCGAGCGCTTTACAGCGCTCGACTGAGTCGAAATCGACAAACGCAATGCGTAGATCGGCCTCGACCTTCTTCGTCTCTGCGACGATGCCCGTCGCAAGACGCACCGAGACTCTTCCGAGATATCGCTCACAAGCCTGAGCAAACAGAGAAGCATTCTCAGCAATACTTTGCTTGCGACCGTAATTGCGCGTCGCACCAGAGTCGATTAAAACTCTGAAGGGACGTGCAAATCCCTTCACTTGAGCAGTGACGACGATAAGCTCGCCACTGATGTGCTGCTCATCAGCTGCTGAGAAGAGATCTTCTTCCGGGGGCGCCCCGCCTTGCGATACTGCCGAACTCGGCGTCGCGGAGCGAGGAGTGATCGCCCCAGTAGACTGCCCCGCGTCTACTGGGAACTGTCGTTCCCCTGCGACGTGGAAACAGATCCACCTCGGTTTCCCGAGCGCCGCGGCCGACCACGGCGGGCACGACTACCGCCCTTCTTGCGCGGACAATTCCGCTGGAAGTGACCGAACTTCCCACAAATAGAACACTTGATGTGAAGAGCCTTCACGTCGATCGCACGCAAGTCGACCGTGCTGAGATCGCCTCCACTGAGGTCGATTACACTCAAGTCCATCGGCTCGATGACCGGTGGTGGGACCGGCGTGACCGGAGGCGGGGCTGCCGGACTCGCGGATAAACCGCGCGAGAGACGCTCAACGTAGTCCTCTCGCAGCGCGACGACAAACGCGTCTTCTAGGAGCATGGGCTCCTCGCGGAAAACCGCAGCCTTCTCAGGACCGGGATCCACCCCTTCGATGAACGTCGTCAGTATGACGTCTTTTGCGAGCGCATTCGCAGCCATGTTGGCACAGAGTTGACGTAACTCTTGCACATACGTGTGCAGCTCGCGGCCGCCTTGCCGACAAGCGAGAAACGCAGCTCGCTGGCGATGCGCCACATTTAGCGGTTGAAACATCGACTTCATCGCCTTGGCAAGCGTTGCCCAGTCGGAAAAACATCCGGGATGCGACGTCTCGCACGTGAGGGCCCAGATCTTCGCCCGGCCCGTCATGTTCGAGATCGCAAAGGCGATCTTCTGCCGTCATCACGGATGCAGCCGGCTGCTGTTGCGAGCTCGATCTCGCGTTGCCAGAGGGCAAGATTGTCGTTTTCTTTACCCGAATACGGGGATACCGTAACCTTTACGGCCTTCGGACGTTCCAGAGGTGCCGGCGACGGCACATACGTAACCGTCGGCGGCACCTGAGCTGGCTGACTAGCCTGAGTCGCGGATACGCGGGACGTCACGACGTCGAGAAGATACTTCTCGAGGGCTGCCTCGTGGTCGCGAAAACGCGCGACATGTGCGAGGACTTCGCCAGAGCCGCGTTGAAGCAGCTCGATGACGCTTGCTCGGCCATTGATGGCCTCCATCTTCTGGAGATAAGCCCACTGGGCCTCATCCAGGTACGGATGGTCTTGACGCGACAGCGTCGGATGGCTTGACGCCATCGCGAAGTCGGAAGCTTCGGACATCACGATGTCGGCGTTGGATTGACGACAAGTGCTACCAAGTGTAACGGTCCACGACCGTACACAGCACCTGCGCTTGAGGAAGTGTGAGCAGCCACTCCGAGTCGACCCCTGTCGACGAGCGCCAAAGACTTGGCAAAAGGCGAACTGATTGTAATCAGATTATTCTCCTGGGGAATAATCCCCCCTATACCTGATATCCCTGGTATCTAATACCCAGGGATATCACCTACTGAATCTAATAAAAGAGAGTCACTACTTAGGGTAACTTTTCTCCTAAGTGGACCACACACGTTATGTACCTACATAACCTAACCTACTTGTGTAACCTTGTACTCCGTTACATTCCTACACAGAGTGTCGTGACCCAACAACCCTGCTGATGCCTTCTAGCAAGCTTCACGCCGTGCGCAAACGCCCACGCCTTCCTGCCGAACAGAACCTGAGAAATCCTGCCGGACGTCTTGGTCAGTCTTCTTGATCGCTCACAAGAATTCCGGACGGCTTGCGAGAAGTCCGGATGGCTTGCGAGAAGTCTGTGACTGCCTGTGAAGGGAATTGCAAACGCAATCGTGGCCTGGTACCAGCTTCACTAGGGGCTTGCCACTTGCCGGTGTGCCTTCTGCCGAGTTCAGAAGGGCTTCGCCACTCTCGGGGTTGCTTCCTCGACTTGGAAGTGACTTGGGTCAACTCTGACCACGGACTTTAACGTCACGAGCCTAGCAATCGTGACGGGGGGGGGGGGGGGGGGGGGGACTTGAGCAGACGAAGGGAAATTCGGTACTGAATTACAAACCTAAAAATGCAAAGTCCTACCCTACCCTACCTACCGTACCGTTTATATCACCATCCTTCAATGATCATGCTTCACTTGGAGGCTGCCGAGCTCTCCTGACCTCACATTCCTCTGACTGTTTGCGCATACACCTTCTCGTCGGGTCATTCCCATGATTCTGACGTGCTTCCACGTGGGCTTACACTGACTTCAACAGCTGCTTGCGCATACGGCCGCCCGATCTCAAAACAGATGGTGGGATGTACTATCCTATCCCATCCTTGACGGCTTGATAAGCCGTCCGAGCAAGCCGTCTGGGTAAGCCGTCCGGGTGAGCCGTCCGGGTAAGCCGTCCGGACAAGCCATCCGAGCACAAGCCATCCGGATTAGCTGTCCGGATAAGCCATCCGGATAAGTCGTCGTCGTCCTGTCGCAACTTTCCCGTCCATCACCACCTTTCCCGCGAGATCACCCCACCAACTGACATGACCTCTTCGCCTCGACCTCACTTCACCACATGAGCATGTTATCTAGCTCGACTTGCGACTTCTTAGGGATAATGCGGCGGTTCATACAGCGTCGGGGAAGAGACTCGAGGCGAGCCTGCTTCTTGAGGGCTCGGCGTGGGACGTCCTCATTGATCGTATCTGGTGGGAGCATGAACTCTGCCTCTGCTGCTGCCGCCAGTTCGCGGTTGGTCATGTGAGGACACTTGGCCTTGAGCGTGCACATGAAGTACTTCACACGGAGTTCCACGTGAGTACGAGTCTTCTTGGCATTTGAGGCAGTTGGAGACGGCATGTTGGTCCGAGGGGAGAATTTGCACAATGAGAACTTCGTCGAAAGCTCACGAGATCTTCGCCTCCATGGTGATCATGAGCTGAGGATCCATTTGGCGCCAACATTTTGAAATCCCTGGGTTTTTTTCTCGGTGAAGTAGCGTTAGTCAGATGTCCGGACTGACGCATGCAGGTCAGTTGCTGTCATCCACTTTGAACGTTTCATCAGTACATCTGCACATCCCCATCCTATCTCCCTTCTTGATAGAATTATAAAGGATCGAAGGTTGAATAGAAGTTGACACCGGCTTAGAGCGCGAACAAACTGTATTATCCTCCCAGATCCACCCCGGCTCTATGACGCCAGCATCCGAGATCCACCCTGGCTCAATGACGCGAGCGTCAGAGATCCGCCTTGGCGCTATGACGCCAACGTCAGAGATCCACCCTGGCTCTATGACGCAAGCATCCGATATCAACGCTCGGACGCAACCATACGCGCACAACGCGCTGCAGTGGACCAATTTTTCTTGGCGCGAGATGTTTCTCAAACACGCGGGAAGTACTGGTACGATGAGGTTTGTACATCGCGGACACCTCGCGGCATTTTAATGTCACGACACACTACTAGTTGTCAGGCACCCAAGTGTCTCCGTCTTTCCAACACCACGAAGAAACATGTCCTAATGAACATGGCGAATTCTGTCAAGTTATCCTCACAATTTACCTCGACGTTCCAAGTAGAATTTTACCAGTTCACAACTACTTCTAGCATGTAGAACTCGATATACAACCTTGAGTCCATTGATGAATGTAAATAAATATCATCTCACGGTTCTTATGGGTGGTACGCGAGATTACGAGCTTGTGGTAAGAACGTGTTCAGATGCAGTAGTGAAACTAGACAGAGTGAAGGTAGCGAGGCGCTTGAGCCGGCTATCCTCGAGCAAAACCGCGGGGGCAGGGCGGAAGAATTCATAATCGTCCGCGGTCGGAACTGTCCCGATCCAGTGTAACCCGTGACGGGTGCGTATCCCGGAGAGGGCGACATACAACGCGTGCGTGTCGACTCGACGCACGTGAGCCGGTCGCAGGGTTGTGATAGCAGCGGCATCAAGTGTCTCACCCTGGACACCATGGACAGTCATACCGAAGGCTGGAACGATTGGATATTCTTTGATTGATAGAGACGCACCCGCGATCGCAATCGACGCCGTGGCTAGATGAATCGGCATGACGGATGCTGGCCAACTCAACGGCATTCCTGGATATCGGTTGCGCGAAGTGCTTTTGGCGAGATTGACGTAGATGTTTCGAGGCTGCGAGGAGGCTGGCCATGTACCGTCCGGTTGTGGCGAGAACGTGGTGGTCTCGTCCCAATCGATATGATAGACACTTGCAGCAGTACCATTTGCTACACCCTTCGGGACACATTGGTTGGCCTTGACGCGAACAGGCATGCCTATAAGGTCCGCACAAAGTGTTAGCCACAATCATACCCTCACGTCGCGGACCAAGCTCACCAATACAGACATGGAGGAAGAGCGGTATGTGACCCGTTTTGTTGTCGGGGAGTTGCTTGAGGATGGGAACCTCGCTAGGCAAGAGACGTCGCGAAAGCTGCGCAGGTATGGCGTACACCTTTCGCTGGCCGCCGAAATGTCGACTTTCAGCCCTGATTGCCATCTCGTTTGTCGCATAGCGCGTCTGGTTGTCAGTCGAGATAACGTGTAGGAGCCCAGGAGGGCCGGAAAGATCAGAACATCTGCTTGAAAGCGAGGCGATATAGCTGCGGCAATCATTTGTCCATTGTCCCAAGCGTGCACTTGCTAGCCAGGACCCCCACTCCGGGTCTTGTGCGAAGCGCATGTTTTCGCTTAGATAAATCACGTTGGTAATCTTCCTGTACAACAACAATCCTCTGTCTTGGACAGAAGAGACAGGTGTAGCGCCAGTTTTGGTCTGGAACATTGGCATCCCCCCTAACAGTGCGCAGCTGGCAGTGATTGAACATTAAGACTACGAGGAGACCACCGTAATCTTCTTTGTTGTCCTTTCCATGCTTGAGAGCCTCTTCCCATAGGCCAAAGAAGCCGAGGTCAATCATCGACAGCTCGTCGGCAACCACGCAATGGCCGTGCAGTCAAGAAGACTGGCTCGTGCAACTACTGCGGCAAGATCGGTCATTGGGCCGCGGAGTGCCACTCGCGTGTCAAGGACAACGGCAATGGCAACGGCAACGGCAACGGCAACGGCAACGGCAACGGCAACGGCAACGGCAACGGCAACGGCAACGGCAACGGCAACGGCAACGGCAACGGCAACGGCAACGGCAACGGCAACGGCAACGGCAACGGAAACGGCAACCCTCGGCAACGGTTCCAGCGAGCCAACCTTGCGCGAGATGAAGACCCCGGCGAGTACCTGTTCTCGGTCGGGAAGACCCAAGGCAAGTCGAGTCAATCCACGGCGTGGTTGGTCGACTCGGGTGCGACTCAGCACATGTCGCGAACCAAGCAGTTCATGATGAACTACAGGAAGATTGACCCAGTCGACGTGCATCTGGCCGATGATGGCACGGTCCAAGCAGTTGGCGTGGGAGACATTCTCATGTCGATGAAGACTCCAAACGGTGTCAAGAAGGGTTTGCTCACCAACGTGTGGCATATCCCCAAGCTCAGCCGCAACCTGTTCTCGGTCGGAAGATTCACGGAGGACGTTGCTCCCGTGACGTTCGACAAGGACGGTTGCTTTGTCATGCTGAAGGGCGCCAAGCGGACCATCGGCACTCGAATCGGCAAGGGTCTGTTCAAGCTCAACATGTCTCCAGTGTCGACTGAAGCAGCCCACGCCGCCAGTACAAGACGAGGTCGCGCCATGTCCAAGTCGTACCTGTGGCACCTCCGACTCGGTCACATCGGCTTCAGCGGTCTCGAAGCCATCGTCAAGAAGGACCTCGCCGACGGACTCGATATCGGGTCTGTGCAACAGTGGGAGGTCTGTGAAGGCTGTGCACTCGGCAAGCTGACTCGCGTCAAGTTCCAGTCGGGCACGACCAAGCGGTCTGCGAATCTGCTTGACGTCGTGTACAGCGATGTGGCCGGCCCTATGAAGACTCCGACTTTCGGCGGCATGAAGTACTTTGCCACCTTCACCGACGACAAGTCTCGACTGTGCAAGTTGTACCTGATGCGGTCCAAGGACGAAGTCTACGACAAGTTCGTCGAGTTCGTCAACTGGGCCGAGAACCAAACCGGTCGTCGAGTCAAGGTGCTTCGAACCGACGGCGGCGGCGAGTACCAGTCGGCCAAACTTGCCAAGTTCTGCCGCAAGCGTGGCATCGAGCACGACGTCACGCCGCCATACACGCCTCAGTTGAACGGTGTGGCGGAGCGCATGAACCGAACCATCGGTGAGTGTGGTCGTTGCAAGCTCCACCATGCCAACTTGTCCGACGAGTACTGGGGCGAAGCCGTCATGACTGCAGTCGAAGTTCGCAACCGACTTCCGACCCGCGCTCAAGACTTGTACAAGTCGCCGTACGAAGAATGGTACGGGAAGAAGCCCTTGCTCGCCAACTCCAAGGTGTTCGGCTGCCATGCGTACGTCCACGTGCCCAAGGAGAAGCGGTCGAAGTTCGACGCCCGAGCCATCTTGTGTCGGTTCCTCGGCTACTCGGACCACGAGAAGGCGTATCGGTTTGAAGAAATCGCAACCGGCCGGATCGTCATCAGTCGAGACGCGCAGTTCATGGAAGACACATTCGACGATGGCAAGCGTGAAGAACCCTGGAGCAAGTCCGTCGAGTTCCGCGACGATGAAGATGATGAAGATCAAGACGAAGCAACCGACAACCAAGATGATGAAGACATGGGTGAGCAGCCAGCCTCACCAGCACCAAGTCAGCGCAGCTACGAGCGACCGGAGTGGCAACAGGGCCAGCGGTCGCAGCGTCCTGCTGCAGCAGCATCGGCCCAGCAGCCGAATGTCGACTACGCACCAGGATCCAAGCGCCACTCTCGCACGCACTCGCTCGAGAACCTGGCTGAACCGCCAGTTGAGAAGCGCTACGGACGGGTTGGTCGCACAAGTGGTGCGACTCCACCACCCACGCACGCAAGGTTCAAGGACATCGCTCGAAGATCTGTCTGCACTGCTCACGTCGATCGAAGAGGAAGGCGTAGAAGATGAAGACGAAGAAGGCGAAGACGTGCAAGAACAAGGGGGAGAAGATCAAGATCACGATCTCGAAGAGTTTGCTCTCGTCGTGAATTCAGGGGGAGAGTTGCCGACATCGTTCAAGTCGGCGATGGAATCCGACGACGCCAGCAACTGGAAGGAAGCCTGCGACTCCGAGCTTGAGTCGCTCAAGAAGAACGAGACCTGGGACCTTGTCCCTTTGCCAGCCGGACGCAAGGCCATCACCAGCAAGTGGGTGTTCAAGGTCAAGGAAACCGCCGAAGGACTCGTCGAGCGGTACAAGGCTCGACTCGTTGCCAAGGGGTTCCTGCAGAAGTACGGCATCGACTTCGAAGAGACATTCGCACCCGTCGCCAAGTTCACGTCGATCCGCACCATCCTCAGCATCGCCGCTCGACACAAGCTCATGATCCATCAGATGGATGTCAAGACGGCGTTCCTGAACGGCAACCTCGACGAAGAAATCTACATGAAGCAGCCCGAAGGCTTCGTCGACCAGCGTCACCCCGACTACGTGTGCAAGCTCAAGCGCTCGCTCTACGGTCTCAAGCAGTCGCCACGCATGTGGAACCAGACCATCGACGCCTTCATGCGCAAGGTCGGCTTCACCAAGTGCGAGATGGACCACTGCGTGTACGTCAAGCGGAGCGGCTCAGCGATGATCTTCGTGGTGATCTACGTCGACGACCTCATCCTCGCCTGCAACAGCCTCGAGTTGCTCACGGCGACCAAGCGTGCACTCAGCGAACGCTTCGAGATGTCCGACCTCGGCGAACTCAAGTACTGCCTCGGCATGGAAGTTGATCAAGACCCCAAGTCCGGCGACGTGACCATGCGGCAGACCAAGTTCTTGCAGTCGATCCTGACCAAGTTCGGCATGCAAGACTGCAAACCAGTGAGGACTCCTCAAGACCCCGGACTGAAGCTGACCAAGGCCATGTGTGAAGGTGGTTGCAAGCACGAAGACACCATGAAGAACGTGCCGTACCGAAGTGCAGTCGGCGCACTGATGTACCTCATGGTCGACACTCGACCAGACCTCGCAGCGGCAGTCGGCACACTCAGCCAGTTCGCCGCGGACCCGTGTCCAACACATTGGCAAGCTCTCAAGCGTGTGCTCCGGTATCTGCAAGTGACTCCGACGTACGGCCTGCAGTTCTCGGCATCGAACGACGGAAGACTGGTCGGCTACTCCGACGCCGACTGGGCTGGCGATATCGAGTCACGTCGAAGCACCAGCGGCTACGTGTTCATGCTCAACGGCGGATGCATCAGCTGGCGCAGCAAGAAGCAGCGAACTGTCGCCCTCTCCTCGACCGAAGCAGAGTACATGGCTCTATCGGAAGCGATCCAAGAAGCCGTGTGGCTCAAGGCGTTCCTGTGCGAACTCGGCGAAGTTGCAAGCGACCAAGCGCTCACGGTGTACGAAGACAACCAAGGTGCGATCGCGTTGGCCAAGAACCCCGAGTTCCACAAGCGCACCAAGCACATCGACATTCGCTACCACTTCGTTCGTGAGAAGGTCGAGGACGGTCAAGTGTGTCTCCAGTATTGTCCGACCCAAGACATGCTTGCCGACATCATGACCAAGCCGATCCCCACCGTCCAGTTCGACGTGCTCCGCACCAAGCTTGGTGTTCAAGACGCAGTCGAGTCGAGGGGGAGTGTTGAAGATGATGCGCCTCGAACCCAGCGTCATCATTCCAGTTGAAGCTCGGCAGTTGAAGCTCGGCTGTAGAAGATTCTCCTGCAGAAGATTCTCCGTGGAAGATTCGACATGTGGAAGATTCGACATGTGGAAGATTCTCCGTCTGGTTCTGGTTTGAATCCAGTGCCACCCATCGACTTCGTTGAAGTATCCACGAAGTCAGTCTATGTTTGCATATGTTTGCGATAGGTAGGACATGCATTTGATTATGGTAGCGTAGGACACACACAGACGGCTTAGAGGTAGCAGCAGCGAACTAAGTCCCGATCAATTTACTTTGCATTTTGCATCCCACCAACCAAGTGACCTTCCAACAGGTTATGAGCCCAAGCCCAGCCGACCCTGCCTTCACCGACTTCGCCTCCCCAGCCTTCGCCATGGATTCGACCACCCCAGCCCGCATCAACAAGTTCGACGGAACCAACTTCCACACATGGAAGTTCAAGATGCAGATGGTGCTCGAAGAACGCGACGTCTGGGAAGTTGTCTGTGGAGAGGTCAAACTCGAGCAGTGCCAGACCGACGCGGACCGAGCCCTCTTCAAGAAGAAGTCTCGCAAGGCGCTCGCGATGATCTGTCTCGCGATGGAAGACTCGCAGCTCCCGCTGGTTCGGTCGGCGAGTGGTGCGCAAGATGCATGGTCAAGACTGGAAGAACACTTCGAGAAGAAGAGCCTTGCCAACAAGCTCTTTCTTCGTCGTCGTTTCTTCACGACCATGATGGAAGAAGGTGACGATGTGCTCACGCACATCAACAAGCTCAAGACCCTGGCCGAGCAACTCGACGCAGTCGGCGCTCCGGTCAGCGAAGACGACTTGGTGATCACGCTTCTCGGCAGTCTCAGCGAGTCGTACCAGTTCCTCATCACGGCGTTGGAGTCGCGTGTCGACGCGCTCACGTGGGAACTCGTGACGTCTCGGCTGCTCCATGAAGACATGAAGCGCAAGGAGCAAGGTGGCGACGGAGCCACGCTTGGTCAGGCGTTCATGACAAGTGACGCGAAGCCCAAGGGCCGTGCAGTCAAGAAGACTGGCACGTGCAACTACTGCGGCAAGATCGGTCATTGGGCCGCGGAGTGCCACTCGCGTGTCAAGGACAACGGCAACGGCAACGGCAACTCCGGCGGCAACGGCAACGGCAACGGCAACGGCAACGGCAACCCTCGGCAACGGTTCCAGCGAGCCAACCTTGCGCGAGATGAAGACCCCGGCGAGTACCTGTTCTCGGTCGGGAAGACCCAAGGCAAGTCGAGTCAATCCACGGCGTGGTTGGTCGACTCGGGTGCGACTCAGCACATGTCGCGAACCAAGCAGTTCATGATGAACTACAGGAAGATTGACCCAGTCGACGTGCATCTGGCCGATGATGGCACGGTCCAAGCGGTTGGCGTGGGAGACATTCTCATGTCGATGAAGACTCCAAGCGGTGTCAAGAAGGGTTTGCTCACCAACGTGTGGCATATCCCCAAGCTCAGCCGCAACCTGTTCTCGGTCGGAAGATTCACGGAGGACGTTGCTCCCGTGACGTGTGCAAGCTCAAGCGCTCGCTCTACGGTCTCAAGCAGTCGCCACGCATGTGGAACCAGACCATCGACGCCTTCATGCGCAAGGTCGGCTTCACCAAGTGCGAGATGGACCACTGCGTGTACGTCAAGCGGAGCGGCTCAGCGATGATCTTCGTGGTGATCTACGTCGACGACCTCATCCTCGCCTGCAACAGCCTCGAGTTGCTCACGGCGACCAAGCGTGCACTCAGCGAACGCTTCGAGATGTCCGACCTCGGCGAACTCAAGTACTGCCTCGGCATGGAAGTTGATCAAGACCCCAAGTCCGGCGACGTGACCATGCGGCAGACCAAGTTCTTGCAGTCGATCCTGACCAAGTTCGGCATGCAAGACTGCAAACCAGTGAGGACTCCTCAAGACCCCGGACTGAAGCTGACCAAGGCCATGTGCGAAGGTGGTTGCAAGCACGAAGACACCATGAAGAACGTGCCGTACCGAAGTGCAGTCGGCGCACTGATGTACCTCATGGTCGGCACTCGACCAGACCTCGCAGCGGCAGTCGGCACACTCAGCCAGTTCGCCGCGGACCCGTGTCCAACGCATTGGCAAGCTCTCAAGCGTGCGCTCCGGTATCTGCAAGCGACTCCGACGTACGGCCTGCAGTTCTCGGCATCGAACGACGGAAGACTGGTCGGCTACTCCGACGCCGACTGGGCTGGCGACATCGAGTCACGTCGAAGCACCAGCGGCTACGTGTTCATGCTCAACGGCGGATGCATCAGCTGGCGCAGCAAGAAGCAGCGAACTGTCGCCCTCTCCTCGACCGAAGCAGAGTACATGGCTCTATCGGAAGCGATCCAAGAAGCCGTGTGGCTCAAGGCGTTCCTGTGCGAACTCGGCGAAGTTGCAAGCGACCAAGCGCTCACGGTGTACGAAGACAACCAAGGTGCGATCGCGTTGGCCAAGAACCCCGAGTTCCACAAGCGCACCAAGCACATCGACATTCGCTACCACTTCGTTCGTGAGAAGGTCGAGGACGGTCAAGTGTGTCTCCAGTATTGCCCGACCCAAGACATGCTTGCCGACATCATGACCAAGCCGATCCCCACTGTCCAGTTCGACGTGCTCCGCACCAAGCTTGGTGTTCAAGACGCAGTCGAGTCGAGGGGGAGTGTTGAAGATGATGCGCCTCGAACCCAGCGTCATCATTCCAGTTGAAGCTCGGCAGTTGAAGCTCGGCTGTAGAAGATTCTCCTGCAGAAGATTCTCCGTGGAAGATTCGACATGTGGAAGATTCGACATGTGGAAGATTCTCCGTCTGGTTCTGGTTTGAATCCAGTGCCACCCATCGACTTCGTTGAAGTATCCACGAAGTCAGTCTATGTTTGCATATGTTTACGATAGGTAGGACATACATTTGATTATGGTAGCGTAGGACACACACAGACGGCTTAGAGGTAGCAGTAGCGAACTAAGTCCCGATCAATTCACTTTGCATTTTGCATCCCACCAACCAAGCGACCTTCCAACAAGGGCGACAGTTCGCTGCTTCTTGCTGCGCCAGCTGATGCATCCGCCGTTGAGCATGAACACGTAGCCGCTGGTGCTTCGACGTGACTCGATGTCGCCAGCCCAGTCGGCGTCGGAGTAGCCGACCAGTCTTCCGTCGTTCGATGCCGAGAACTGCAGGCCGTACGTCGGAGTCGCTTGCAGATACCGGAGCACACGCTTGAGAGCTTGCCAGTGTGTTGGACACGGGTCCGCGGCGAACTGGCTGAGTGTGCCGACTGCCGCTGCGAGGTCTGGTCGAGTGCCGACCATGAGGTACATGAGTGCGCCGACTGCACTTCGGTGCGGCACGTTCTTCATGGTGTCTTCGTGCTTGCAACCACCTTCACACATGGCCTTGGTCAGCTTGAGTCCGGGGTCTTGAGGAGTCCTCACTGGTTTGCAGTCTTGCATGCCGAACTTGGTCAGGATCGACTGCAAGAACTTGGTCTGCCGCATGGTCACGTCGCCGGACTTGGGGTCTTGATCAACTTCCATGCCGAGGCAGTACTTGAGTTCGCCGAGGTCGGACATCTCGAAGCGTTCGCTGAGTGCACGCTTGGTCGCCGTGAGCAACTCGAGGCTGTTGCAGGCGAGGATGAGGTCGTCGACGTAGATCACCACGAAGATCATCGCTGAGCCGCTCCGCTTGACGTACACGCAGTGGTCCATCTCGCACTTGGTGAAGCCGACCTTGCGCATGAAGGCGTCGATGGTCTGGTTCCACATGCGTGGCGACTGCTTGAGACCGTAGAGCGAGCGCTTGAGCTTGCACACGTAGTCGGGGTGACGCTGGTCGACGAAGCCTTCGGGCTGCTTCATGTAGATTTCTTCGTCGAGGTTGCCGTTCAGGAACGCCGTCTTGACATCCATCTGATGGATCATGAGCTTGTGTCGAGCGGCGATGCTGAGGATGGTGCGGATCGACGTGAACTTGGCGACGGGTGCGAATGTCTCTTCGAAGTCGATGCCGTACTTCTGCAGGAACCCCTTGGCAACGAGTCGAGCCTTGTACCGCTCGACGAGTCCTTCGGCGGTTTCCTTGACCTTGAACACCCACTTGCTGGTGATGGCCTTGCGTCCGGCTGGCAAAGGGACTAGGTCCCAGGTCTCGTTCTTCTTGAGCGACTCAAGCTCGGAGTCGCAGGCTTCCTTCCAGTTGCTGGCGTCGTCGGATTCCATCGCCGACTTGAACGATGTCGGCAACTCTCCCCCTGAATTCACGACGAGAGCAAACTCTTCGAGATCGTGATCTTGATCTTCTCCCCCTTGTTCTTGCACGTCTTCGCCTTCTTCGTCTTCATCTTCTACGCCTTCCTCTTCGATCGACGTGAGCAGTGCAGACAGATCTTCGAGCGATGTCCTTGGACCTTGCGTGGGTGGTGGAGTCGCACCACTTGTGCGTCCAACACGTCCGTAGCGCTTCTCAACTGGCGGTTCAGCCAGGTTCTCGAGCGAGTGCGTGCGAGAGTGGCGCTTGGACCCTGGTGCGTAGTCGACATTCGGCTGCTGGGCCGATGCTGGTGCTGCTGGACGCTGCGACCGCTGGCCCTGTTGCCACTCCGGTCGCTCGTAGCTGCGCTGACTTGGTGCTGGTGAGGCTGGCTGCTCACCCATGTCTTCATCATCTTGGTTGTCGGTTGCTTCATCTTGATCCTCATCATCTTCATCGTCGCGGAACTCGACGGACTTGCTCCAGGGTTCTTCGCGCTTGCCATCGTCGAATGTGTCTTCCATGAACTGCGCGTCTCGACTGATGACGATCCGGCCGGTTGCGATTTCTTCAAACCGATACGCCTTCTCGTGGTCCGAGTAGCCGAGGAACCGACACAAGATGGCTCGGGCGTCGAACTTCGACCGCTTCTCCTTGGGCACGTGGACGTACGCATGGCAGCCGAACACCTTGAAGTTGGCGAGCAAGGGCTTCTTCCCGTACCATTCTTCGTACGGCGACTTGTACGAGTCTTGAGCGCGGGTCGGAAGTCGGTTGCGAACTTCGACTGCAGTCATGACGGCTTCGCCCCAGTACTCGTCGGACAAGTTGGCATGGTGGAGCTTGCAACGACCACACTCACCGATGGTTCGGTTCATGCGCTCCGCCACACCGTTCAACTGAGGCGTGTATGGCGGCGTGACGTCGTGCTCGATGCCATGCTTGCGACAGAACTTGGCAAGCTTGGCCGACTGGTACTCGCCGCCGCCGTCGGTTCGAAGCACTTTGACTCGACGACCGGTTTGGTTCTCGGCCCAGTTGACGAACTCGACGAACTTGTCGTAGACTTCGTCCTTGGACCGCATGAGGTACAACTTGCACAGTCGAGACTTGTCGTCGGTGAAGGTGGCAAAGTACTTCATGCCGCCGAAAGTCGGAGTCTTCATGGGGCCGGCCACATCGCTGTACACGACGTCAAGCAGATTCGCAGACCGCTTGGTCGTGCCCGACTGGAACTTGACGCGAGTCAGCTTGCCGAGTGCACAGCCTTCACAGACCTCCCATTCCTGCACAGACCCGATATCGAGTCCGTCGGCGAGGTCCTTCTTGACGATGGCTTCGAGACCGCTGAAGCCAATGTGACCGAGTCGGAGGTGCCACAGGTACGACTTGGACATGGCGCGACCTCGTCTTGCACTGGCGGCGTGGGCTGCTTCAGTCGACACTGGAGACATGTTGAGCTTGAACAGACCCTTGCCGATTCGAGTGCCGATGGTCCGCTTGGCGCCCTTCAGCATGACAAAGCAACCGTCCTTGTTGAACGTCACGGGAGCAACGTCCTCCGTGAATCTTCCGACCGAGAACAGGTTGCGGCTGAGCTTGGGGATATGCCACACGTTGGTGAGCAAACCCTTCTTGACACCGCTTGGAGTCTTCATCGACATGAGAATGTCTCCCACGCCAACCGCTTGGACCGTGCCATCATCGGCCAGATGCACGTCGACTGGGTCAATCTTCTTGTAGTTCATCATGAACTGCTTGGTTCGCGACATGTGCTGAGTCGCACCCGAGTCGACCAACCACGCCGTGGATTGACTCGACTTGCCTTGGGTCTTCCCGACCGAGAACAGGTACTCGCCGGGGTCTTCATCTCGCGCAAGGTTGGCTCGCTGGAACCGTTGCCGAGGGTTGCCGTTGCCGTTGCCGTTGCCGTTGCCGTTGCCGCCGGAGTTGCCGTTGCCGTTGCCGTTGTCCTTGACACGCGAGTGGCACTCCGCGGCCCAATGACCGATCTTGCCGCAGTAGTTGCACGTGCCAGTCTTCTTGACTGCACGGCCCTTGGGCTTCGCGTCACTTGTCATGAACGCCTGACCAAGCGTGGCTCCGTCGCCACCTTGCTCCTTGCGCTTCATGTCTTCATGGAGCAGCCGAGACGTCACGAGTTCCCACGTGAGCGCGTCGACACGCGACTCCAACGCCGTGATGAGGAACTGGTACGACTCGCTGAGACTGCCGAGAAGCGTGATCACCAAGTCGTCTTCGCTGACCGGAGCGCCGACTGCGTCGAGTTGCTCGGCCAGGGTCTTGAGCTTGTTGATGTGCGTGAGCACATCGTCACCTTCTTCCATCATGGTCGTGAAGAAACGACGACGAAGAAAGAGCTTGTTGGCAAGGCTCTTCTTCTCGAAGTGTTCTTCCAGTCTTGACCATGCATCTTGCGCACCACTCGCCGACCGAACCAGCGGGAGCTGCGAGTCTTCCATCGCGAGACAGATCATCGCGAGCGCCTTGCGAGACTTCTTCTTGAAGAGGGCTCGGTCCGCGTCGGTCTGGCACTGCTCGAGTTTGACCTCTCCACAGACAACTTCCCAGACGTCGCGTTCTTCGAGCACCATCTGCATCTTGAACTTCCATGTGTGGAAGTTGGTTCCGTCGAACTTGTTGATGCGGGCTGGGGTGGTCGAATCCATGGCGAAGGCTGGGGAGGCGAAGTCGGTGGAGGCAGGGTCGGCTGGGCTTGGGCTCATAACCTGTTGGAAGGTCGCTTGGTTGGTGGGATGCAAAATGCAAAGTGAATTGATCGGGACTTAGTTCGCTGCTGCTACCTCTAAGCCGTCTGTGTGTGTCCTACGCTACCGTAATCAAATGTATGTCCTACCTATCGTAAACATATGCAAACATAAACTGACTTCGTGGATACTTCAACGAAGTCGATGGGTGGCACTGGATTCAAACCAGAACCAGACGGAGAATCTTCCACATGTCGAATCTTCCACATGTCGAATCTTCCACGGAGAATCTTCTGCAGGAGAATCTTCTACAGCCGAGCTTCAACTGCCGAGCTTCAACTGGAATGATGACGCTGGGTTCGAGGCGCATCATCTTCAACAAGACGGCTTAGAGGTAGCAGTAGCGAACTAAGTCCCGATCAATTTACTTTGCATTTTGCATCCCACCAACCAAGCGACCTTCCAACAGGTTATGAGCCCAAGCCCAGCCGACTCTGCCTCCACCGACTTCGCCTCCCCAGCCTTCGCCATGGATTCGACCACCCCAGCCCGCATCAACAAGTTCGACGGAACCAACTTCCACACATGGAAGTTCAAGATGCAGATGGTGCTCGAAGAACGCGACGTCTGGGAAGTTGTCTGTGGAGAGGTCAAACTCGAGCAGTGCCAGACCGACGCGGACCGAGCCCTCTTCAAGAAGAAGTCTCGCAAGGCGCTCGCGATGATCTGTCTCGCGATGGAAGACTCGCAGCTCCCGCTGGTTCGGTCGGCGAGTGGTGCGCAAGATGCATGGTCAAGACTGGAAGAACACTTCGAGAAGAAGAGCCTTGCCAACAAGCTCTTTCTTCGTCGTCGTTTCTTCACGACCATGATGGAAGAAGGTGACGATGTGCTCACGCACATCAACAAGCTCAAGACCCTGGCCGAGCAACTCGACGCAGTCGGCGCTCCGGTCAGCGAAGACGACTTGGTGATCACGCTTCTCGGCAGTCTCAGCGAGTCGTACCAGTTCCTCATCACGGCGTTGGAGTCGCGTGTCGACGCGCTCACGTGGGAACTCGTGACGTCTCGGCTGCTCCATGAAGACATGAAGCGCAAGGAGCAAGGTGGCGACGGAGCCACGCTTGGCCAAGCGTTCATGACAAGTGACGCGAAGCCCAAGGGCCGTGCAGTCAAGAAGACTGGCACGTGCAACTACTGCGGCAAGATCGGTCATTGGGCCGCGGAGTGCCACTCGCGTGTCAAGGACAACGGCAACGGCAACGGCAACTCCGGTGGCAACGGCAACGGCAACGGCAACGGCAACCCTCGGCAACGGTTCCAGCGAGCCAACCTTGCGCGAGATGAAGACCCCGGCGAGTACCTGTTCTCGGTCGGGAAGACCCAAGGCAAGTCGAGTCAATCCACGGCGTGGTTGGTCGACTCGGGTGCGACTCAGCACATGTCGCGAACCAAGCAGTTCATGATGAACTACAAGAAGATTGACCCAGTCGACGTGCATCTGGCCGATGATGGCACGGTCCAAGCGGTTGGCGTGGGAGACATTCTCATGTCGATGAAGACTCCAAGCGGTGTCAAGAAGGGTTTGCTCACCAACGTGTGGCATATCCCCAAGCTCAGCCGCAACCTGTTCTCGGTCGGAAGATTCACGGAGGACGTTGCTCCCGTGACGTTCGACAAGGACGGTTGCTTCGTCGTTCTCAAGGGCGCCAAGCGGACCATCGGCACTCGTATCGGCAAGGGTCTGTTCAAGCTCAACATGTCTCCAGTGTCGATTGAAGCAGCCCACGCCGCCAGTACAAGACGAGGTCGCGCCATGTCCAAGTCGTACCTGTGGCACCTCCGACTCGGTCACATTGGCTTCAGCGGTCTCGAAGCCATCGTCAAGAAGGACCTCGCCGACGGACTCGATATCGGGTCTGTGCAGGAATGGGAGGTCTGTGAAGGCTGTGCACTCGGCAAGCTGACTCGCGTCAAGTTCCAGTCGGGCACGACCAAGCGGTCTGCGAATCTGCTTGACGTCGTGTACAGCGATGTGGCCGGCCCCATGAAGACTCCGACTTTCGGCGGCATGAAGTACTTTGCCACCTTCACCGACGACAAGTCTCGACTGTGCAAGTTGTACCTCATGCGGTCCAAGGACGAAGTCTACGACAAGTTCGTCGAGTTCGTCAACTGGGCCGAGAACCAAACCGGTCGTCGAGTCAAAGTGCTTCGAACCGACGGCGGCGGCGAGTACCAGTCGGCCAAGCTTGCCAAGTTCTGTCGCAAGCATGGCATCGAGCACGACGTCACGCCGCCATACACGCCTCAGTTGAACGGTGTGGCGGAGCGCATGAACCGAACCATCGGTGAGTGTGGTCGTTGCAAGCTCCACCATGCCAACTTGTCCGACGAGTACTGGGGCGAAGCCGTCATGACTGCAGTCGAAGTTCGCAACCGACTTCCGACCCGCGCTCAAGACTCGTACAAGTCGCCGTACGAAGAATGGTACGGGAAGAAGCCCTTGCTCGCCAACTTCAAGGTGTTCGGCTGCCATGCGTACGTCCACGTGCCCAAGGAGAAGCGGTCGAAGTTCGACGCCCGAGCCATCTTGTGTCGGTTCCTCGGCTACTCGGACCACGAGAAGGCGTATCGGTTTGAAGAAATCGCAACCGGCCGGATCGTCATCAGTCGAGACGCGCAGTTCATGGAAGACACATTCGACGATGGCAAGCGCGAAGAACCCTGGAGCAAGTCCGTCGAGTTCCGCGACGATGAAGATGATGAGGATCAAGATGAAGCAACCGACAACCAAGATGATGAAGACATGGGTGAGCAGCCAGCCTCACCAGCACCAAGTCAGCGCAGCTACGAGCGACCGGAGTGGCAACAGGGCCAGCGGTCGCAGCGTCCAGCAGCACCAGCATCGGCCCAGCAGCCGAATGTCGACTACGCACCAGGGTCCAAGCGCCACTCTCGCACGCACTCGCTCGAGAACCTGGCTGAACCGCCAGTTGAGAAGCGCTACGGACGTGTTGGACGCACAAGTGGTGCGACTCCACCACCCACGCAAGGTCCAAGGACATCGCTCGAAGATCTGTCTGCACTGCTCACGTCGATCGAAGAGGAAGGCGTAGAAGATGAAGACGAAGAAGGCGAAGACGTGCAAGAACAAGGGGGAGAAGATCAAGATCACGATCTCGAAGAGTTTGCTCTCGTCGTGAATTCAGGGGGAGAGTTGCCGACATCGTTCAAGTCGGCGATGGAATCCGACGACGCCAGCAACTGGAAGGAAGCCTGCGACTCCGAGCTTGAGTCGCTCAAGAAGAACGAGACCTGGGACCTAGTCCCTTTGCCAGCCGGACGCAAGGCCATCACCAGCAAGTGGGTGTTCAAGGTCAAGGAAACCGCCGAAGGACTCGTCGAGCGGTACAAGGCTCGACTCGTTGCCAAGGGGTTCCTGCAGAAGTACGGCATCGACTTCGAAGAGACATTCGCACCCGTCGCCAAGTTCACGTCGATCCGCACCATCCTCAGCATCGCCGCTCGACACAAGCTCATGATCCATCAGATGGATGTCAAGACGGCGTTCCTGAACGGCAACCTCGACGAAGAAATCTACATGAAGCAGCCCGAAGGCTTCGTCGACCAGCGTCACCCCGACTACGTGTGCAAGCTCAAGCGCTCGCTCTACGGTCTCAAGCAGTCGCCACGCATGTGGAACCAGACCATCGACGCCTTCATGCGCAAGGTCGGCTTCACCAAGTGCGAGATGGACCACTGCGTGTACGTCAAGCGGAGCGGCTCAGCGATGATCTTCGTGGTGATCTACGTCGACGACCTCATCCTCGCCTGCAACAGCCTCGAGTTGCTCACGGCGACCAAGCGTGCACTCAGCGAACGCTTCGAGATGTCCGACCTCGGCGAACTCAAGTACTGCCTCGGCATGGAAGTTGATCAAGACCCCAAGTCCGGCGACGTGACCATGCGGCAGACCAAGTTCTTGCAGTCGATCCTGACCAAGTTCGGCATGCAAGACTGCAAACCAGTGAGGACTCCTCAAGACCCCGGACTCAAGCTGACCAA
Organism: Pythium myriotylum; assembly: GCA_023091665.1. Taxonomy (NCBI): domain Eukaryota; phylum Oomycota; class Peronosporomycetes; order Pythiales; family Pythiaceae; genus Pythium; species Pythium myriotylum. Next base: position 1,950,829 of record JALJCQ010000014.1, read on the forward strand.
GGCCATGTGTGAAGGTGGTTGCAAGCACGAAGACACCATGAAGAACGTGCCGCACCGAAGTGCAGTCGGCGCACTCATGTACCTCATGGTCGGCACTCGACCAGACCTCGCAGCGGCAGTCGGCACACTCAGCCAGTTCGCCGCGGACCCGTGTCCAACACACTGGCAAGCTCTCAAGCGTGTGCTCCGGTATCTGCAAGCGACTCCGACGTACGGCCTGCAGTTCTCGGCATCGAACGACGGAAGACTGGTCGGCTACTCCGACGCCGACTGGGCTGGCGACATCGAGTCACGTCGAAGCACCAGCGGCTACGTGTTCATGCTCAACGGCGGATGCATCAGCTGGCGCAGCAAGAAGCAGCGAACTGTCGCCCTCTCCTCGACCGAAGCAGAGTACATGGCTCTATCGGAAGCGATCCAAGAAGCCGTGTGGCTCAAGGCGTTCCTGTGCGAACTCGGCGAAGTTGCAAGCGACCAAGCGCTCACGGTGTACGAAGACAACCAAGGTGCGATCGCGTTGGCCAAGAACCCCGAGTTCCACAAGCGCACCAAGCACATTGACATTCGCTACCACTTCGTTCGTGAGAAGGTCGAGTGTTGGAAGGTCGCTTGGTTGGTGGGATGCAAAATGCAAAGTGAATTGATCGGGACTTAGTTCGCTGCTGCTACCTCTAAGCCGTCTGTGTGTGTCCTACGCTACCATAATCAAATGTATGTCCTACCTATCGTAAACATATGCAAACATAAACTGACTTCGTGGATACTTCAACGAAGTCGATGGGTGGCACTGGATTCAAACCAGAACCAGACGGAGAATCTTCCACATGTCGAATCTTCCACATGTCGAATCTTCTGCAGGAGAATCTTCTACAGCCGAGCTTCAACTGCCGAGCTTCAACTGGAATGATGACGCTGGGTTCGAGGCGCATCATCTTCAACACTCCCCCTCGACTCGACTGCGTCTTGAACACCAAGCTTGGTGCGGAGCACGTCGAACTGGACAGTGGGGATCGGCTTGGTCATGATGTCGGCAAGCATGTCTTGGGTCGGGCAATACTTCAGACACACTTGACCGTCCTCGATGTTGAAGATGATGCGCCTCGAACCCAGCGTCATCATTCCAGTTGAAGCTCGGCAGTTGAAGCTCGGCTGTAGAAGATTCTCCTGCAGAAGATTCTCCGTGGAAGATTCGACATGTGGAAGATTCGACATGTGGAAGATTCTCCGTCTGGTTCTGGTTTGAATCCAGTGCCACCCATCAACTTCGTTGAAGTATCCACGAAGTCAGTTTATGTTTGCATATGTTTACGATAGGTAGGACATACATTTGATTATGGTAGCGTAGGACACACACAGACGGCTTAGAGGTAGCAGCAGCGAACTAAGTCCCGATCAATTCACTTTGCATTTTGCATCCCACCAACCAAGCGACCTTTCAACACAGCCAAGCTTCCAAACGGTGAACGAGCGATCGACGCCAAGTGGGTGTTCAAGATCAAAAGACGTGCCGATGGTTCGATCGACAAGTACAAGGCTCGACTTGTGGCTCGAGGATTCAAGCAGAAGTACGGTATCGACTACACCGAGACGTTTGCACCAGTATTCAAGTACACGACTCTTCGCATGATGATTGCACTAGCAAAGTCATTCGGTTGGCCTGTTGAGCAACTCGACGTCGTAACTGCTTTCCTTTATGGCGTGATGAAGGAACAAGTATTCATCCGGACTCCCGAAGGCATGGAACTCGAGCGAGGCTACGACTGTCTCAAGCTACTCAAGTCCATCTACGGACTAAAACAGGCGTCTCGGGTCTGGAACGAAACCTTCGACGAGTACGTACGATCGATCGGTTTCAACGCATCCAAGTCCGATCCGTGTCTGTACATCAAGTGTATCGATGGCCAGTGTGTGCTCCTACTCGTCTACGTTGACGATGTGATCATTACTGGAAGTTCGCCTGACCTGATCACGAACGTGAAGTCACAACTCAAGACGCGATTCGAGATGACCGACAATGGTCCATGCAAGTTTGTCCTCGGCATCGAACTCGTCGACAATGCAGATGGTTCGGTTACTCTGTGCCAGCGCCGTTACATCAGTGACATCTTAAAGCGCTTCAACATGGAAGACTGCAAGCCGGTAGCAAGCCCAGTTGACGTCAGTGCCAAGCTCACCACGACGAATGAAGACGATGTGCCGGTCACCAATGCCCCATACCGCGAGGCAGTTGGTGCACTGATGCATGTAATGTGTGCCACTCGACCTGACATTGCATTCGCCGTGGGAATGGTCTCGCGATTCATGGAAGCGCCTCATGAAGTCCATTGGATTGCCGTCAAGCGCATCTTCCGTTACCTCCAAGGCACCAAGTCGCACGGGATTCGATTCACTACAGACCCAGACATGAAGTTTGCTGGCTACTCCGATGCCGATTGGGCCGGTGACATATCAGACCGCAAGTCAACATCCGGCTACGTGTTTACACTTGCCGGCGGACCCATTAGCTGGGGATCCAAGAAGCAATCAAGTGTCTCCCTATCTACAAGCGAAGCCGAGTACATCGCATTGAGTCTCGCAATTCAAGAGGGCAAGTGGGTCCATCGCCTACTGTGTGAAGCATTGGACGCTGCACAAGTCCCAAGTCCGAAGTTGGTGACTCTTGAAGACAACCAGTCATGCATCAAGATGACCAAGAACCCAGTAAACCATGGTCGTGCCAAGCACATCGACATCAAATACCACCACATTCGTGATGAATTCAAGTCCGGGGAAGTCGAAGTAAAGTACTGCCCAAGCTCAACCATGAACGCCGACTTGCTCACGAAGGGTCTACCCGGTCCCCGTCACCAAGAGCTCACTCAAGCCCTCGGAATTCAAGGCTGTGACCATTGAGGGGGGCTATTATGGGTACAATGTGTCACAACATCTTGAAGTTGAAGTTCAAGTTGTGGAAGATTCAACTGTAGAAAATTCTCATGTGGAAGATTCCCATGTAGAAAATTCTCAGGTGGAAAGTTCTCCATCTAGTTCTGGGTTGAACCCAGTTCAACCCATCAACCTTGTTGAAGTACCCACGAAGTGTGTATACCTCTGCATATGATTACGATAGGTAGGACATGCATATGTTTATGGTAGCGTAGGACACAAGACGGCTTAGAGGTAGCGACAGCGAACTAAGTCCCGATCAATTCACTCTGCATTTTGCCAAGCTTCAGTCAAGTCCACTCCTCTTCTCGACTTCGTGACCTTTAATAATCAGTGCGCCGACTGCACTTCGGTACGGCACGTTCTTCATGGTGTCTTCGTGCTTGCAACCACCTTCGCACATGGCCTTGGTCAGCTTCAGTCCGGGGTCTTGAGGAGTCCTCACTGGTTTGCAGTCTTGCATGCCGAACTTGGTCAGGATCGACTGCAGGAACTTGGTCTGCCGCATGGTCACGTCGCCGGACTTGGGGTCTTGATCAACTTCCATGCCGAGGCAGTACTTGAGTTCGCCGAGGTCGGACATCTCGATGTTGAAGATGATGCGCCTCGAACCCAGCGTCATCATTCCAGTTGAAGCTCGGCAGTTGAAGCTCGGCTGTAGAAGATTCTCCTGCAGAAGATTCTCCGTGGAAGATTCGACATGTGGAAGATTCGACATGTTGAAGATTCGACATGTGGAAGATTCTCCGTCTGGTTCTGGTTTGAATCCAGTGCCACCCATCGACTTGTTCAAGACGCAGTCGAGTCGAGGGGGAGTGTTGAAGATGATGCGCCTCGAACCCAGCGTCATCATTCCAGTTGAAGCTCGGCAGTTGAAGCTCGGCTGTAGAAGATTCTCCTGCAGAAGATTCTCCGTGGAAGATTCGACATGTGGAAGATTCGACATGTGGAAGATTCTCCGTCTGGTTCTGGTTTGAATCCAGTGCCACCCATCGACTTCGTTGAAGTATCCACGAAGTCAGTCTATGTTTGCATATGTTTGCGATAGGTAGGACATGCATTTGATTATGGTAGCGTAGGACACACACAGACGGCTTAGAGGTAGCAGCAGCGAACTAAGTCCCGATCAATTTACTTTGCATTTTGCATCCCACCAACCAAGTGACCTTCCAACAGGTTATGAGCCCAAGCCCAGCCGACCCTGCCTTCACCGACTTCGCCTCCCCAGCCTTCGCCATGGATTCGACCACCCCAGCCCGCATCAACAAGTTCGACGGAACCAACTTCCACACATGGAAGTTCAAGATGCAGATGGTGCTCGAAGAACGCGACGTCTGGGAAGTTGTCTGTGGAGAGGTCAAACTCGAGCAGTGCCAGACCGACGCGGACCGAGCCCTCTTCAAGAAGAAGTCTCGCAAGGCGCTCGCGATGATCTGTCTCGCGATGGAAGACTCGCAGCTCCCGCTGGTTCGGTCGGCGAGTGGTGCGCAAGATGCATGGTCAAGACTGGAAGAACACTTCGAGAAGAAGAGCCTTGCCAACAAGCTCTTTCTTCGTCGTCGTTTCTTCACGACCATGATGGAAGAAGGTGACGATGTGCTCACGCACATCAACAAGCTCAAGACCCTGGCCGAGCAACTCGACGCAGTCGGCGCTCCGGTCAGCGAAGACGACTTGGTGATCACGCTTCTCGGCAGTCTCAGCGAGTCGTACCAGTTCCTCATCACGGCGTTGGAGTCGCGTGTCGACGCGCTCACGTGGGAACTCGTGACGTCTCGGCTGCTCCATGAAGACATGAAGCGCAAGGAGCAAGGTGGCGACGGAGCCACGCTTGGCCAAGCGTTCATGACAAGTGACGCGAAGCCCAAGGGCCGTGCAGTCAAGAAGACTGGCACGTGCAACTACTGCGGCAAGATCGGTCATTGGGCCGCGGAGTGCCACTCGCGTGTCAAGGACAACGGCAACGGCAACGGCAACTCCGGTGGCAACGGCAACGGCAACGGCAACGGCAACCCTCGGCAACGGTTCCAGCGAGCCAACCTTGCGCGAGATGAAGACCCCGGCGAGTACCTGTTCTCGGTCGGGAAGACCCAAGGCAAGTCGAGTCAATCCACGGCGTGGTTGGTCGACTCGGGTGCGACTCAGCACATGTCGCGAACCAAGCAGTTCATGATGAACTACAAGAAGATTGACCCAGTCGACGTGCATCTGGCCGATGATGGCACGGTCCAAGCGGTTGGCGTGGGAGACATTCTCATGTCGATGAAGACTCCAAGCGGTGTCAAGAAGGGTTTGCTCACCAACGTGTGGCATATCCCCAAGCTCAGCCGCAACCTGTTCTCGGTCGGAAGATTCACGGAGGACGTTGCTCCCGTGACGTTCGACAAGGACGGTTGCTTCGTCGTTCTCAAGGGCGCCAAGCGGACCATCGGCACTCGTATCGGCAAGGGTCTGTTCAAGCTCAACATGTCTCCAGTGTCGATTGAAGCAGCCCACGCCGCCAGTACAAGACGAGGTCGCGCCATGTCCAAGTCGTACCTGTGGCACCTCCGACTCGGTCACATCGGCTTCAGCGGTCTCGAAGCCATCGTCAAGAAGGACCTCGCCGACGGACTCGATATCGGGTCTGTGCAGGAGTGGGAGGTCTGTGAAGGCTGTGCACTCGGCAAGCTGACTCGCGTCAAGTTCCAGTCGGGCACGACCAAGCGGTCTGCGAATCTGCTTGACGTCGTGTACAGCGATGTGGCCGGCCCCATGAAGACTCCGACTTTCGGCGGCATGAAGTACTTTGCCACCTTCACCGACGACAAGTCTCGACTGTGCAAGTTGTACCTGATGCGGTCCAAGGACGAAGTCTACGACAAGTTCGTCGAGTTCGTCAACTGGGCCGAGAACCAAACCGGTCGTCGAGTCAAGGTGCTTCGAACCGACGGCGGCGGCGAGTACCAGTCGGCCAAGCTTGCCAAGTTCTGTCGCAAGCGTGGCATCGAGCACGACGTCACGCCGCCATACACGCCTCAGTTGAACGGTGTGGCGGAGCGCATGAACCGAACCATCGGTGAGTGTGGTCGTTGCAAGCTCCACCATGCCAACTTGTCCGACGAGTACTGGGGCGAAGCCGTCATGACTGCAGTCGAAGTTCGCAACCGACTTCCGACCCGCGCTCAAGACTTGTACAAGTCGCCGTACGAAGAATGGTACGGGAAGAAGCCCTTGCTCGCCAACTTCAAGGTGTTCGGCTGCCATGCGTACGTCCACGTGCCCAAGGAGAAGCGGTGGAAGTTCGACGCCCGAGCCATCTTGTGTCGGTTCCTCGGCTACTCGGACCACGAGAAGGCGTATCGGTTTGAAGAAATCGCAACCGGCCGGATCGTCATCAGTCGAGACGCGCAGTTCATGGAAGACACATTCGACGATGGCAAGCGCGAAGAACCCTGGAGCAAGTCCGTCGAGTTCCGCGACGATGAAGATGATGAGGATCAAGATGAAGCAACCGACAACCAAGATGATGAAGACATGGGTGAGCAGCCAGCCTCACCAGCACCAAGTCAGCGCAGCTACGAGCGACCGGAGTGGCAACAGGGCCAGCGGTCGCAGCGTCCAGCAGCACCAGCATCGGCCCAGCAGCCGAATGTCGACTACGCACCAGGGTCCAAGCGCCACTCTCGCACGCACTCGCTCGAGAACCTGGCTGAACCGCCAGTTGAGAAGCGCTACGGACGGGTTGGTCGCACAAGTGGTGCGACTCCACCACCCACGCACGCAAGGTTCAAGGACATCGCTCGAAGATCTGTCTGCACTGCTCACGTCGATCGAAGAGGAAGGCGTAGAAGATGAAGACGAAGAAGGCGAAGACGTGCAAGAACAAGGGGGAGAAGATCAAGATCACGATCTCGAAGAGTTTGCTCTCGTCGTGAATTCAGGGGGAGAGTTGCCGACATCGTTCAAGTCGGCGATGGAATCCGACGACGCCAGCAACTGGAAGGAAGCCTGCGACTCCGAGCTTGAGTCGCTCAAGAAGAACGAGACCTGGGACCTAGTCCCTTTGCCAGCCGGACGCAAGGCCATGTTGGAAGGTCGCTTGGTTGGTGGGATGCAAAATGCAAAGTGAATTGATCGGGACTTAGTTCGCTGCTGCTACCTCTAAGCCGTCTGTGTGTGTCCTACCTGTCGTAAACATATGCAAACATAAACTGACTTCGTGGATACTTCAACGAAGTCGATGGGTGGCACTGGATTCAAACCAGAACCAGACGGAGAATCTTCCACATGTCGAATCTTCCACATGTCGAATCTTCCACATGTCGAATCTTCTGCAGGAGAATCTTCTACAGCCGAGCTTCAACTGCCGAGCTTCAACTGGAATGATGACGCTGGGTTCGAGGCGCATCATCTTCAACACTCCCCCTCGACTCGACTGCGTCTTGAACACCAAGCTTGGTGCGGAGCACGTCGAACTGGACAGTGGGGATCGGCTTGGTCATGATGTCGGCAAGCATGTCTTGGGTCGGGCAATACTGGAGACACACTTGACCGTCCTCGACCTTCTCACGAACGAAGTGGTAGCGAATGTCGATGTGCTTGGTGCGCTTGTGGAACTCGGGGTTCTTGGCCAACGCGATCGCACCTTGGTTGTCTTCGTACACCGTGAGCGCTTGGTCGCTTGCAACTTCGCCGAGTTCGCACAGGAACGCCTTGAGCCACACGGCTTCTTGGATCGCTTCCGATAGAGCCATGTACTCTGCTTCGGTCGAGGAGAGGGCGACAGTTCGCTGCTTCTTGCTGCGCCAGCTGATGCATCCGCCGTTGAGCATGAACACGTAGCCGCTGGTGCTTCGACGTGACTCGATGTCGCCAGCCCAGTCGGCGTCGGAGTAGCCGACCAGTCTTCCGTCGTTCGATGCCGAGAACTGCAGGCCGTACGTCGGAGTCGCTTGCAGATACCGGAGCACACGCTTGAGAGCTTGCCAGTGTGTTGGACACGGGTCCGCGGCGAACTGGCTGAGTGTGCCGACTGCCGCTGCGAGGTCTGGTCGAGTGCCGACCATGAGGTACATCAGTGCGCCGACTGCACTTCGGTACGGCACGTTCTTCATGGTGTCTTCGTGCTTGCAACCACCTTCGCACATGGCCTTGGTCAGCTTCAGTCCGGGGTCTTGAGGGGTCCTCACTGGTTTGCAGTCTTGCATGCCGAACTTGGTCAGGATCGACTGCAGGAACTTGGTCTGCCGCATGGTCACGTCGCCGAACTTGGGGTCTTGATCAACTTCCATGCCGAGGCAGTACTTGAGTTCGCCGAGGTCGGACATCTCGAAGCGTTCGCTGAGTGCACGCTTGGTCGCCGTGAGCAACTCGAGGCTGTTGCAGGCGAGGATGAGGTCGTCGACGTAGATCACCACGAAGATCATCGCTGAGCCGCTCCGCTTGACGTACACGCAGTGGTCCATCTCGCACTTGGTGAAGCCGACCTTGCGCATGAAGGCGTCGATGGTCTGGTTCCACATGCGGGGCGACTGCTTGAGACCGTAGAGCGAGCGCTTGAGCTTGCACACGTAGTCGGGGTGACGCTGGTCGACGAAGCCTTCGGGCTGCTTCATGTAGATTTCTTCGTCGAGGTTGCCGTTCAGGAACGCCGTCTTGACATCCATCTGATGGATCATGAGCTTGTGTCGAGCGGCGATGCTGAGGATGGTGCGGATCGACGTGAACTTGGCGACGGGTGCGAATGTCTCTTCGAAGTCGATGCCGTACTTCTGCAGGAACCCCTTGGCAACGAGTCGAGCCTTGTACCGCTCGACGAGTCCTTCGGCGGTTTCCTTGACCTTGAACACCCACTTGCTGGTGATGGCCTTGCGTCCGGCTGGCAAAGGGACTAGGTCCCAGGTCTCGTTCTTCTTGAGCGACTCAAGCTCGGAGTCGCAGGCTTCCTTCCAGTTGCTGGCGTCGTCGGATTCCATCGCCGACTTGAACGATGTCGGCAACTCTCCCCCTGAATTCACGACGAGAGCAAACTCTTCGAGATCGTGATCTTGATCTTCTCCCCCTTGTTCTTGCACGTCTTCGCCTTCTTCGTCTTCATCTTCTACGCCTTCCTCTTCGATCGACGTGAGCAGTGCAGACAGATCTTCGAGCGATGTCCTTGAACCTTGCGTAGGTGGTGGAGTCGCACCACTTGTGCGACCAACCCGTCCGTAGCGCTTCTCAACTGGCGGTTCAGCCAGGTTCTCGAGCGAGTGCGTGCGAGAGTGGCGCTTGGATCCTGGTGCGTAGTCGACATTCGGCTGCTGGGCCGATGCTGCTGCAGCAGGACGCTGCGACCGCTGGCCCTGTTGCCACTCCGGTCGCTCGTAGCTGCGCTGACTTGGTGCTGGTGAGGCTGGCTGCTCACCCATGTCTTCATCATCTTGGTTGTCGGTTGCTTCGTCTTGATCTTCATCATCTTCATCGTCGCGGAACTCGACGGACTTGCTCCAGGGTTCTTCACGCTTGCCATCGTCGAATGTGTCTTCCATGAACTGCGCGTCTCGACTGATGACGATCCGGCCGGTTGCGATTTCTTCAAACCGATACGCTTTCTCGTGGTCCGAGTAGCCGAGGAACCGACACAAGATGGCTCGGGCGTCGAACTTCGACCGCTTCTCCTTGGGCACGTGGACGTACGCATGGCAGCCGAACACCTTGAAGTTGGCGAGCAAGGGCTTCTTCCCGTACCATTCTTCGTACGGCGACTTGTACAAGTCTTGAGCGCGGGTCGGAAGTCGGTTGCGAACTTCGACTGCAGTCATGACGGCTTCGCCCCAGTACTCGTCGGACAAGTTGGCATGGTGGAGCTTGCAACGACCACACTCACCGATGGTTCGGTTCATGCGCTCCGCCACACCGTTCAACTGAGGCGTGTATGGCGGCGTGACGTCGTGCTCGATGCCACGCTTGCGGCAGAACTTGGCAAGTTTGGCCGACTGGTACTCGCCGCCGCCGTCGGTTCGAAGCACCTTGACTCGACGACCGGTTTGGTTCTCGGCCCAGTTGACGAACTCGACGAACTTGTCGTAGACTTCGTCCTTGGACCGCATCAGGTACAACTTGCACAGTCGAGACTTGTCGTCGGTGAAGGTGGCAAAGTACTTCATGCCGCCGAAAGTCGGAGTCTTCATAGGGCCGGCCACATCGCTGTACACGACGTCAAGCAGATTCGCAGACCGCTTGGTCGTGCCCGACTGGAACTTGACGCGAGTCAGCTTGCCGAGTGCACAGCCTTCACAGACCTCCCACTCCTGCACAGACCCGATATCGAGTCCGTCGGCGAGGTCCTTCTTGACGATGGCTTCGAGACCGCTGAAGCCGATGTGACCGAGTCGGAGGTGCCACAGGTACGACTTGGACATGGCGCGACCTCGTCTTGCACTGGTGGCGTGGGATGCTTCAGTCGACACTGGAGACATGTTGAGCTTGAACAGACCCTTGCCGATTCGAGTGCCGATGGTCCGCTTGGCGCCCTTCAGCATGACAAAGCAACCGTCCTTGTTGAACGTCACGGGAGCAACGTCCTCCGTGAATCTTCCGACCGAGAACAGGTTGCGGCTGAGCTTGGGGATATGCCACACGTTGGTGAGCAAACCCTTCTTGACACCGCTTGGAGTCTTCATCGACATGAGAATGTCTCCCACGCCAACTGCTTGGACCGTGCCATCATCGGCCAGATGCACGTCGACTGGGTCAATCTTCTTGTAGTTCATCATGAACTGCTTGGTTCGCGACATGTGCTGAGTCGCACCCGAGTCGACCAACCACGCCGTGGATTGACTCGACTTGCCTTGGGTCTTCCCGACCGAGAACAGGTACTCGCCGGGGTCTTCATCTCGCGCAAGGTTGGCTCGCTGGAACCGTTGCCGAGGGTTGCCGTTGCCGTTGCCGTTGCCGTTGCCGTTGCCGCCGGAGTTGCCGTTGCCGTTGCCGTTGTCCTTGACACGCGAGTGGCACTCCGCGGCCCAATGACCGATCTTGCCGCAGTAGTTGCACGTGCCAGTCTTCTTGACTGCACGGCCCTTGGGCTTCGCGTCACTTGTCATGAACGCTTGGCCAAGCGTGGCTCCGTCGCCACCTTGCTCCTTGCGCTTCATGTCTTCATGGAGCAGCCGAGACGTCACGAGTTCCCACGTGAGCGCGTCGACACGCGACTCCAACGCCGTGATGAGGAACTGGTACGACTCGCTGAGACTGCCGAGAAGCGTGATCACCAAGTCGTCTTCGCTGACCGGAGCGCCGACTGCGTCGAGTTGCTCGGCCAGGGTCTTGAGCTTGTTGATGTGCGTGAGCACATCGTCACCTTCTTCCATCATGGTCGTGAAGAAACGACGACGAAGAAAGAGCTTGTTGGCAAGGCTCTTCTTCTCGAAGTGTTCTTCCAGTCTTGACCATGCATCTTGCGCACCACTCGCCGACCGAACCAGCGGGAGCTGCGAGTCTTCCATCGCGAGACAGATCATCGCGAGCGCCTTGCGAGACTTCTTCTTGAAGAGGGCTCGGTCCGCGTCGGTCTGGCACTGCTCGAGTTTGACCTCTCCACAGACAACTTCCCAGACGTCGCGTTCTTCGAGCACCATCTGCATCTTGAACTTCCATGTGTGGAAGTTGGTTCCGTCGAACTTGTTGATGCGAGCTGGGGTGGTCGAATCCATGGCGAAGGCTGGGGAGGCGAAGTCGGTGGAGGCAGAGTCGGCTGGGCTTGGGCTCATAACCTGTTGGAAGGTCGCTTGGTTGGTGGGATGCAAAATGCAAAGTAAATTGATCGGGACTTAGTTCGCTACTGCTACCTCTAAGCCGTCTGTGTGTGTCCTACGCTACCATAATCAAATGTATGTCCTACCTATCGTAAACATATGCAAACATAAACTGACTTCGTGGATACTTCAACGAAGTCGATGGGTGGCACTGGATTCAAACCAGAACCAGACGGAGAATCTTCCACATGTCGAATCTTCCACATGTCGAATCTTCCACGGAGAATCTTCTGCAGGAGGTTCTTCTACAGCCGAGCTTCAACTGCCGAGCTTCAACTGGAATGATGACGCTGGGTTCGAGGCGCATCATCTTCAACACTCCCCCTCGACTCGACTGCGTCTTGAACACCAAGCTTGGTGCGGAGCACGTCGAACTGGACGGTGGGGATCGGCTTGGTCATGATGTCGGCAAGCATGTCTTGGGTCGGGCAATACTGCAGACACACTTGACCGTCCTCGACCTTCTCACGAACGAAGTGGTAGCGAATGTCGATGTGCTTGGTGCGCTTGTGGAACTCGGGGTTCTTGGCCAACGCGATCGCACCTTGGTTGTCTTCATACACCGTGAGCGCTTGGTCGCTTGCAACTTCGCCGAGTTCGCACAGGAACGCCTTGAGCCACACGGCTTCTTGGATCGCTTCCGATAGAGCCATGTACTCTGCTTCGGTCGAGGAGAGGGCGACAGTTCGCTGCTTCTTGCTGCGCCAGCTGATGCATCCGCCGTTGAGCATGAACACGTAGCCGCTGGTGCTTCGACGTGACTCGATGTCGCCAGCCCAGTCGGCGTCGGAGTAGCCGACCAGTCTTCCGTCGTTCGATGCCGAGAACTGCAGGCCGTACGTCGGAGTCGCTTGCAGATACCGGAGCACACGCTTGAGAGCTTGCCAGTGTGTTGGACACGGGTCCGCGGCGAACTGGCTGAGTGTGCCGACTGCCGCTGCGAGGTCTGGTCGAGTGCCGACCATGAGGTACATCAGTGCGCCGACTGCACTTCGGTGCGGCACGTTCTTCATGGTGTCTTCGTGCTTGCAACCACCTTCACACATGGCCTTGGTCAGCTTGAGTCCGGGGTCTTGAGGGGTCCTCACTGGTTTGCAGTCTTGCATGCCGAACTTGGTCAGGATCGACTGCAGGAACTTGGTCTGCCGCATGGTCACGTCGCCGAACTTGGGGTCTTGATCAACTTCCATGCCGAGGCAGTACTTGAGTTCGCCGAGGTCGGACATCTCGAAGCGTTCGCTGAGTGCACGCTTGGTCGCCGTGAGCAACTCGAGGCTGTTGCAGGCGAGGATGAGGTCGTCGACGTAGATCACCACGAAGATCATCGCTGAGCCGCTCCGCTTGACGTACACGCAGTGGTCCATCTCGCACTTGGTGAAGCCGACCTTGCGCATGAAGGCGTCGATCGTCTGGTTCCACATGCGTGGCGACTGCTTGAGACCGTAGAGCGAGCGCTTGAGCTTGCACACGTAGTCGGGGTGACGCTGGTCGACGAAGCCTTCGGGCTGCTTCATGTAGATTTCTTCGTCGAGGTTGCCGTTCAGGAACGCCGTCTTGACATCCATCTGATGGATCATGAGCTTGTGTCGAGCGGCGATGCTGAGGATGGTGCGGATCGACGTGAACTTGGCGACGGGTGCGAACGTCTCTTCGAAGTCGATGCCGTACTTCTGCAGGAACCCCTTGGCAACGAGTCGAGCCTTGTACCGTTCGACGAGTCCTTCGGCGGTTTCCTTGACCTTGAACACCCACTTGCTGGTGATGGCCTTGCGTCCGGCTGGCAAAGGGACTAGGTCCCATGTCTCGTTCTTCTTGAGCGACTCAAGCTCGGAGTCGCAAGCTTCCTTCCAGTTGCTGGCGTCGTCGGATTCCATCGCCGACTTGAACGATGTCGGCAACTCTCCCCCTGAATTCACGACGAGAGCAAACTCTTCGTAATCTTGGTCTTCTCCCCCTTGTTCTTGCACGTCTTCGCCTTCTTCATCTTCATCTTCTACGCCTTCCTCTTCGATCGACGTGAGCAGTGCAGACAGATCTTCGAGCGATGTCCTTGGACCTTGCGTAGGTGGTGGAGTCGCACCACTTGTGCGTCCAACACGTCCGTAGCGCTTCTCAACTGGCGGTTCAGCCAGGTTCTCGAGCGAGTGCGTGCGAGAGTGGCGCTTGGACCCTGGTGCGTAGTCGACATTCGGCTGCTGGGCCGATGCTGGTGCTGCTGGACGCTGCGACCGCTGGCCCTGTTGCCACTCCGGTCGCTCGTAGCTGCGCTGACTTGGTGCTGGTGAGGCTGGCTGCTCACCCATGTCTTCATCATCTTGGTTGTCGGTTGCTTCATCTTGATCCTCATCATCTTCATCGTCGCGGAACTCGACGGACTTGCTCCAGGGTTCTTCGCGCTTGCCATCGTCGAATGTGTCTTCCATGAACTGCGCGTCTCGACTGATGACGATCCGGCCGGTTGCGATTTCTTCAAACCGATACGCTTTCTCGTGGTCCGAGTAGCCGAGGAACCGACACAAGATGGCTCGGGCGTCGAACTTCGACCGCTTCTCCTTGGGCACGTGGACGTACGCATGGCAGCCGAACACCTTGAAGTTGGCGAGCAAGGGCTTCTTCCCGTACCATTCTTCGTACGGCGACTTGTACGAGTCTTGAGCGCGGGTCGGAAGTCGGTTGCGAACTTCGACTGCAGTCATGACGGCTTCGCCCCAGTACTCGTCGGACAAGTTGGCATGGTGGAGCTTGCAACGACCACACTCACCGATGGTTCGGTTCATGCGCTCCGCCACACCGTTCAACTGAGGCGTGTATGGCGGCGTGACATCGTGCTCGATGCCATGCTTGCGACAGAACTTGGCAAGCTTGGCCGACTGGTACTCGCCGCCGCCGTCGGTTCGAAGCACCTTGACTCGACGACCGGTTTGGTTCTCGGCCCAGTTGACGAACTCGACGAACTTGTCGTAGACTTCGTCCTTGGACCGCATCAGGTACAACTTGCACAGTCGAGACTTGTCGTCGGTGAAGGTGGCGAAGTACTTCATGCCGCCGAAAGTCGGAGTCTTCATAGGGCCGGCCACATCGCTGTACACGACGTCAAGCAGATTCGCAGACCGCTTGGTCGTGCCCGACTGGAACTTGACGCGAGTCAGCTTGCCGAGTGCACAGCCTTCACAGACCTCCCACTCCTGCACAGACCCGATATCGAGTCCGTCGGCGAGGTCCTTCTTGACGATGGCTTCGAGACCGCTGAAGCCGATGTGACCGAGTCGGAGGTGCCACAGGTACGACTTGGACATGGCGCGACCTCGTCTTGTACTGGCGGCGTGGGCTGCTTCAGTCGACACTGGAGACATGTTGAGCTTGAACAGACCCTTGCCGATACGAGTGCCGATGGTCCGCTTGGCGCCCTTCAGCATGACAAAGCAACCGTCCTTGTCGAACGTCACGGGAGCAACGTCCTCCGTGAATCTTCCGACCGAGAACAGGTTGCGGCTGAGCTTGGGGATATGCCACACGTTGGTGAGCAAACCCTTCTTGACACCGCTTGGAGTCTGTTGGAAGGTCGCTTGGTTGGTGGGATGCAAAATGCAAAGTGAATTGATCGGGACTTAGTTCGCTACTGCTACCTCTAAGCCGTCTGTGTGTGTCCTACGCTACCATAATCAAATGTATGTCCTACCTATCGTAAACATATGCAAACATAAACTGACTTCGTGGATACTTCAACGAAGTCGATGGGTGGCACTGGATTCAAACCAGAACCAGACGGAGAATCTTCCACATGTCGAATCTTCCACATGTCGAATCTTCCACGGAGAATCTTCTGCAGGAGGTTCTTCTACAGCCGAGCTTCAACTGCCGAGCTTCAACTGGAATGATGACGCTGGGTTCGAGGCGCATCATCTTCAACACCCCTTGTTCTTGCACGTCTTCGCCTTCTTCGTCTTCATCTTCTACGCCTTCCTCTTCGATCGACGTGAGCAGTGCAGACAGATCTTCGAGCGATGTCCTTGGACCTTGCGTGGGTGGTGGAGTCGCACCACTTGTGCGACCAACCCGTCCGTAGCGCTTCTCAACTGGCGGTTCAGCCAGGTTCTCGAGCGAGTGCGTGCGAGAGTGGCGCTTGGACCCTGGTGCGTAGTCGACATTCGGCTGCTGGGCCGATGCTGGTGCTGCTGGACGCTGCGACCGCTGGCCCTGTTGCCACTCCGGTCGCTCGTAGCTGCGCTGACTTGGTGCTGGTGAGGCTGGCTGCTCACCCATGTCTTCATCATCTTGGTTGTCGGTTGCTTCATCTTGATCTTCATCATCTTCATCATCTTCATCGTCGCGGAACTCGACGGACTTGCTCCAGGTTCTTCGCGCTTGCCATCGTCGAATGTGTCTTCCATGAACTGCGCGTCTCGACTGATGACGATCCGACCGGTTGCGATTTCTTCAAACCGATACGCCTTCTCGTGGTCCGAGTAGCCGAGGAACCGACACAAGATGGCTCGGGCGTCGAACTTCGACCGCTTCTCCTTGGGCACGTGGACGTACGCATGGCAGCCGAACACCTTGAAGTTGGCGAGCAAGGGCTTCTTCCCGTACCATTCTTCGTACGGCGACTTGTACAAGTCTTGAGCGCGGGTCGGAAGTCGGTTGCGAACTTCGACTGCAGTCATGACGGCTTCGCCCCAGTACTCGTCGGACAAGTTGGCATGGTGGAGCTTGCAACGACCACACTCACCGATGGTTCGGTTCATGCGCTCCGCCACACCGTTCAACTGAGGCGTGTATGGCGGCGTGACATCGTGCTCGATGCCATGCTTGCGACAGAACTTGGCAAGCTTGGCCGACTGGTACTCGCCGCCGCCGTCGGTTCGAAGCACCTTGACTCGACGACCGGTTTGGTTCTCGGCCCAGTTGACGAACTCGACGAACTTGTCGTAGACTTCGTCCTTGGACCGCATCAGGTACAACTTGCACAGTCGAGACTTGTCGTCGGTGAAGGTGGCGAAGTACTTCATGCCGCCGAAAGTCGGAGTCTTCATAGGGCCGGCCACATCGCTGTACACGACGTCAAGCAGATTCGCAGACCGCTTGGTCGTGCCCGACTGGAACTTGACGCGAGTCAGCTTGCCGAGTGCACAGCCTTCACAGACCTCCCACTGTTGCACAGACCCGATATCGAGTCCGTCGGCGAGGTCCTTCTTGACGATGGCTTCGAGACCGCTGAAGCCGATGTGACCGAGTCGGAGGTGCCACAGGTACGACTTGGACATGGCGCGACCTCGTCTTGTACTGGCGGCGTGGGCTGCTTCAGTCGACACTGGAGACATGTTGAGCTTGAACAGACCCTTGCCGATACGAGTGCCGATGGTCCGCTTGGCGCCCTTCAGCATGACAAAGCAACCGTCCTTGTCGAACGTCACGGGAGCAACGTCCTCCGTGAATCTTCCGACCGAGAACAGGTTGCGGCTGAGCTTGGGGATATGCCACACGTTGGTGAGCAAACCCTTCTTGACACCGCTTGGAGTCTGTTGGAAGGTCGCTTGGTTGGTGGGATGCAAAATGCAAAGTGAATTGATCGGGACTTAGTTCGCTACTGCTACCTCTAAGCCGTCTGTGTGTGTCCTACGCTACCATAATCAAATGTATGTCCTACCTATCGTAAACATATGCAAACATAAACTGACTTCGTGGATACTTCAACGAAGTCGATGGGTGGCACTGGATTCAAACCAGAACCAGACGGAGAATCTTCCACATGTCGAATCTTCCACATGTCGAATCTTCCACATGTCGAATCTTCCACGGAGAATCTTCTGCACGAGAATCTTCTACAGCCGAGCTTCAACTGCCGAGCTTCAACTGGAATGATGACGCTGGGTTCGAGGCGCATCATCTTCAACACTCCCCCTCGACTCGACTGCGTCTTGAACACCAAGCTTGGTGCGGAGCACGTCGAACTGGACAGTGGGGATCGGCTTGGTCATGATTGTTGAAGATGATGCGCCTCGAACCCAGCGTCATCATTCCAGTTGAAGCTCGGCAGTTGAAGCTCGGCTGTAGAAGATTCTCCTGCAGAAGATTCTCCGTCTGGTTCTGGTTTGAATCCAGTGCCACCCATCGACTTCGTTGAAGTATCCACGAAGTCAGTCTATGTTTGCATATGTTTACGATAGGTAGGACATACATTTGATTACGGTAGCGTAGGACACACACAGACGGCTTAGAGGTAGCAGCAGCGAACTAAGTCCCGATCAATTCACTTTGCATTTTGCATCCCACCAACCAAGCGACCTTCCAACAGGTTATGAGCCCAAGCCCAGCCGACTCTGCCTCCACCGACTTCGCCTCCCCAGCCTTCGCCATGGATTCGACCACCCCAGCCCGCATCAACAAGTTCGACGGAACCAACTTCCACACATGGAAGTTCAAGATGCAGATGGTGCTCGAAGAACGCGACGTCTGGGAAGTTGTCTGTGGAGAGGTCAAACTCGAGCAGTGCCAGACCGACGCGGACCGAGCCCTCTTCAAGAAGAAGTCTCGCAAGGCGCTCGCGATGATCTGTCTCGCGATGGAAGACTCGCAGCTCCCGCTGGTTCGGTCGGCGAGTGGTGCGCAAGATGCATGGTCAAGACTGGAAGAACACTTCGAGAAGAAGAGCCTTGCCAACAAGCTCTTTCTTCGTCGTCGTTTCTTCACGACCATGATGGAAGAAGGTGACGATGTGCTCACGCACATCAACAAGCTCAAGACCCTGGCCGAGCAACTCGACGCAGTCGGCGCTCCGGTCAGCGAAGACGACTTGGTGATCACGCTTCTCGGCAGTCTCAGCGAGTCGTACCAGTTCCTCATCACGGCGTTGGAGTCGCGTGTCGACGCGCTCACGTGGGAACTCGTGACGTCTCGGCTGCTCCATGAAGACATGAAGCGCAAGGAGCAAGGTGGCGACGGAGCCACGCTTGGCCAAGCGTTCATGACAAGTGACGCGAAGCCCAAGGGCCGTGCAGTCAAGAAGACTGGCACGTGCAACTACTGCGGCAAGATCGGTCATTGGGCCGCGGAGTGCCACTCGCGTGTCAAGGACAACGGCAACGGCAACGGCAACTCCGGCGGCAACGGCAACGGCAACGGCAACGGCAACGGCAACCCTCGGCAACGGTTCCAGCGAGCCAACCTTGCGCGAGATGAAGACCCCGGCGAGTACCTGTTCTCGGTCGGGAAGACCCAAGGCAAGTCGAGTCAATCCACGGCGTGGTTGGTCGACTCGGGTGCGACTCAGCACATGTCGCGAACCAAGCAGTTCATGATGAACTACAAGAAGATTGACCCAGTCGACGTGCATCTGGCCGATGATGGCACGGTCCAAGCAGTTGGCGTGGGAGACATTCTCATGTCGATGAAGACTCCAAGCGGTGTCAAGAAGGGTTTGCTCACCAACGTGTGGCATATCCCCAAGCTCAGCCGCAACCTGTTCTCGGTCGGAAGATTCACGGAGGACGTTGCTCCCGTGACGTTCGACAAGGACGGTTGCTTCGTCGTGCTCAAGGGCGCCAAGCGGACCATCGGCACTCGAATCGGCAAGGGTCTGTTCAAGCTCAACATGTCTCCAGTGTCGACTGAAGCAGCCCACGCCGCCAGTGCAAGACGAGGTCGCGCCATGTCCAAGTCGTACCTGTGGCACCTCCGACTCGGTCACATCGGCTTCAGCGTGTTGGAAGGTCGCTTGGTTGGTGGGATGCAAAATGCAAAGTGAATTGATCGGGACTTAGTTCGCTACTGCTACCTCTAAGCCGTCTGTGTGTGTCCTACGCTACCATAATCAAATGTATGTCCTACCTATCGTAAACATATGCAAACATAAACTGACTTCGTGGATACTTCAACGAAGTCGATGGGTGGCACTGGATTCAAACCAGAACCAGACGGAGAATCTTCCACATGTCGAATCTTCCACATGTCGAATCTTCCACGGAGAATCTTCTGCAGGAGGTTCTTCTACAGCCGAGCTTCAACTGCCGAGCTTCAACTGGAATGATGACGCTGGGTTCGAGGCGCATCATCTTCAACACCCCTTGTTCTTGCACGTCTTCGCCTTCTTCGTCTTCATCTTCTACGCCTTCCTCTTCGATCGACGTGAGCAGTGCAGACAGATCTTCGAGCGATGTCCTTGGACCTTGCGTGGGTGGTGGAGTCGCACCACTTGTGCGACCAACCCGTCCGTAGCGCTTCTCAACTGGCGGTTCAGCCAGGTTCTCGAGCGAGTGCGTGCGAGAGTGGCGCTTGGACCCTGGTGCGTAGTCGACATTCGGCTGCTGGGCCGATGCTGGTGCTGCTGGACGCTGCGACCGCTGGCCCTGTTGCCACTCCGGTCGCTCGTAGCTGCGCTGACTTGGTGCTGGTGAGGCTGGCTGCTCACCCATGTCTTCATCATCTTGGTTGTCGGTTGCTTCATCTTGATCTTGATCATCATCCTCGTCGCGGAACTCGACGGACTTGCTCCAGGGTTCTTCGCGCCTGCCATCGTCGAATGTGTCTTCCATGAACTGCGCGTCTCGACTGATGACGATCCGACCGGTTGCGATTTCTTCAAACCGATACGCCTTCTCGTGGTCCGAGTAGCCGAGGAACCGACACAAGATGGCTCGGGCGTCGAACTTCGACCGCTTCTCCTTGGGCACGTGGACGTACGCATGGCAGCCGAACACCTTGAAGTTGGCGAGCAAGGGCTTCTTCCCGTACCATTCTTCGTACGGCGACTTGTACAAGTCTTGAGCGCGGGTCGGAAGTCGGTTGCGAACTTCGACTGCAGTCATGACGGCTTCGCCCCAGTACTCGTCGGACAAGTTGGCATGGTGGAGCTTGCAACGACCACACTCACCGATGGTTCGGTTCATGCGCTCCGCCACACCGTTCAACTGAGGCGTGTATGGCGGCGTGACGTCGTGCTCGATGCCACGCTTGCGGCAGAACTTGGCAAGTTTGGCCGACTGGTACTCGCCGCCGCCGTCGGTTCGAAGCACCTTGACTCGACGACCGGTTTGGTTCTCGGCCCAGTTGACGAACTCGACGAACTTGTCGTAGACTTCGTCCTTGGACTGCATCAGGTACAACTTGCACAGTCGAGACTTGTCGTCGGTGAAGGTGGCAAAGTACTTCATGCCGCCGAAAGTCGGAGTCTTCATGGGGCCGGCCACATCGCTGTACACGACGTCAAGCAGATTCGCAGACCGCTTGGTCGTGCCCGACTGGAACTTGACGCGAGTCAGCTTGCCGAGTGCACAGCCTTCACAGACCTCCCACTCCTGCACAGACCCGATATCGAGTCCGTCGGCGAGGTCCTTCTTGACGATGGCTTCGAGACCGCTGAAGCCGATGTGACCGAGTCGGAGGTGCCACAGGTACGACTTGGACATGGCGCGACCTCGTCTTGTACTGGCGGCGTGGGCTGCTTCAATCGACACTGGAGACATGTTGAGCTTGAACAGACCCTTGCCGATACGAGTGCCGATGGTCCGCTTGGCGCCCTTGAGAACGACGAAGCAACCGTCCTTGTCGAACGTCACGGGAGCAACGTCCTCCGTGAATCTTCCGACCGAGAACAGGTTGCGGCTGAGCTTGGGGATATGCCACACGTTGGTGAGCAAACCCTTCTTGACACCGCTTGGAGTCTTCATCGACATGAGAATGTCTCCCACGCCAACTGCTTGGACCGTGCCATCATCGGCCAGATGCACGTCGACTGGGTCAATCTTCTTGTAGTTCATCATGAACTGCTTGGTTCGCGACATGTGCTGAGTCGCACCCGAGTCGACCAACCACGCCGTGGATTGACTCGACTTGCCTTGGGTCTTCCCGACCGAGAACAGGTACTCGCCGGGGTCTTCATCTCGCGCAAGGTTGGCTCGCTGGAACCGTTGCCGAGGGTTGCCGTTGCCGTTGCCGTTGCCGTTGCCGCCGGAGTTGCCGTTGCCGTTGCCGTTGCCGTTGCCGTTGTCCTTGACACGCGAGTGGCACTCCGCGGCCCAATGACCGATCTTGCCGCAGTAGTTGCACGTGCCAGTCTTCTTGACTGCACGGCCCTTGGGCTTCGCGTCACTTGTCATGAACGCTTGGCCAAGCGTGGCTCCGTCGCCACCTTGCTCCTTGCGCTTCATGTCTTCGTGGAGCAGCCGAGACGTCACGAGTTCCCACGTGGGCGCGTCGACACGCGACTCCAACGCCGTGATGAGGAACTGGTACGACTCGCTGAGACTGCCGAGAAGCGTGATCACCAAGTCGTCTTCGCTGACCGGAGCGCCGACTGCGTCGAGTTGCTCGGCCAGGGTCTTGAGCTTGTTGATGTGCGTGAGCACATCGTCACCTTCTTCCATCATGGTCGTGAAGAAACGACGACGAAGAAAGAGCTTGTTGGCAAGGCTCTTCTTCTCGAAGTGTTCTTCCAGTCTTGACCATGCATCTTGCGCACCACTCGCCGACCGAACCAGCGGGAGCTGCGAGTCTTCCATCGCGAGACAGATCATCGCGAGCGCCTTGCGAGACTTCTTCTTGAAGAGGGCTCGGTCCGCGTCGGTCTGGCACTGCTCGAGTTTGACCTCTCCACAGACAACTTCCCAGACGTCGCGTTCTTCGAGCACCATCTGCATCTTGAACTTCCATGTGTGGAAGTTGGTTCCGTCGAACTTGTTGATGCGGGCTGGGGTGGTCGAATCCATGGCGAAGGCTGGGGAGGCGAAGTCGGTGGAGGCAGAGTCGGCTGGGCTTGGGCTCATAACCTGTTGGAAGGTCGCTTGGTTGGTGGGATGCAAAATGCAAAGTGAATTGATCGGGACTTAGTTCGCTACTGCTACCTCTAAGCCGTCTGTGTGTGTCCTACGCTACCATAATCAAATGTATGTCCTACCTATCGTAAACATATGCAAACATAAACTGACTTCGTGGATACTTCAACGAAGTCGATGGGTGGCACTGGATTCAAACCAGAACCAGACGGAGAATCTTCCACATGTCGAATCTTCCACATGTCGAATCTTCCACATGTCGAATCTTCCGCGGAGAATCTTCTACAGCCGAGCTTCAACTGCCGAGCTTCAACTGGAATGATGACGCTGGGTTCGAGGCGCATCATCTTCAACACAGCGGTCTCGAAGCCATCGTCAAGAAGGACCTCGCCGACGGACTCGACATTGGGTCTGTGCAAGAGTGGGAGGTCTGTGAAGGCTGTGCACTCGGCAAGCTGACTCGCGTCAAGTTCCAGTCGGGCACGACCAAGCGGTCTGCGAATCTGCTTGACGTCGTGTACAGCGATGTGGCCGGCCCCATGAAGACTCCGACTTTCGGCGGCATGAAGTACTTTGCCACGTTCACCGACGACAAGTCTCGACTGTGCAAGTTGTACCTGATGCGGTCCAAGGACGAAGTCTACGACAAGTTCGTCGAGTTCGTCAACTGGGCCGAGAACCAAACCGGTCGTCGAGTCAAGGTGCTTCGAACCGACGGCGGCGGCGAGTACCAGTCGGCCAAGCTTGCCAAGTTCTGCCGCAAGCGTGGCATCGAGCACGACGTCACGCCGCCATACACGCCTCAGTTGAACGGTGTGGCGGAGCGCATGAACCGAACCATCGGTGAGTGTGGTCGTTGCAAGCTCCACCATGCCAACTTGTCCGACGAGTACTGGGGCGAAGCCGTCATGACTGCAGTCGAAGTTCGCAACCGACTTCCGACCCGCGCTCAAGACTTGTACAAGTCGCCGTACGAAGAATGGTACGGGAAGAAGCCCTTGCTCGCCAACTTCAAGGTGTTCGGCTGCCATGCGTACGTCCACGTGCCCAAGGAGAAGCGGTCGAAGTTCGACGCCCGAGCCATCTTGTGTCGGTTCCTCGGCTACTCGGACCACGAGAAGGCGTATCGGTTTGAAGAAATCGCAACCGGTCGGATCGTCATCAGTCGAGACGCGCAGTTCATGGAAGACACATTCGACGATGGCAGGCGCGAAGAACCCTGGAGCAAGTCCGTCGAGTTCCGCGACGAGGATGATGATCAAGATCAAGATGAAGCAACCGACAACCAAGATGATGAAGACATGGGTGAGCAGCCAGCCTCACCAGCACCAAGTCAGCGCAGCTACGAGCGACCGGAGTGGCAACAGGGCCAGCGGTCGCAGCGTCCAGCAGCACCAGCATCGGCCCAGCAGCCGAATGTCGACTACGCACCAGGGTCCAAGCGCCACTCTCGCACGCACTCGCTCGAGAACCTGGCTGAACCGCCAGTTGAGAAGCGCTACGGACGGGTTGGTCGCACAAGTGGTGCGACTCCACCACCCACGCAAGGTTCAAGGACATCGCTCGAAGATCTGTCTGCACTGCTCACGTCGATCGAAGAGGAAGGCGTAGAAGATGAAGACGAAGAAGGCGAAGACGTGCAAGAACAAGGGGGAGAAGACCAAGATTACGATCTCGAAGAGTTTGCTCTCGTCGTGAATTCAGGGGGAGAGTTGCCGACATCGTTCAAGTCGGCGATGGAATCCGACGACGCCAGCAACTGGAAGGAAGCCTGCGACTCCGAGCTTGAGTCGCTCAAGAAGAACGAGACCTGGGACCTAGTCCCTTTGCCAGCCGGACGCAAGGCCATCACCAGCAAGTGGGTGTTCAAGGTCAAGGAAACCGCCGAAGGACTCGTCGAGCGGTACAAGGCTCGACTCGTTGCCAAGGGGTTCCTGCAGAAGTACGGCATCGACTTCGAAGAGACATTCGCACCCGTCGCCAAGTTCACGTCGATCCGCACCATCCTCAGCATCGCCGCTCGACACAAGCTCATGATCCATCAGATGGATGTCAAGACGGCGTTCCTGAACGGCAACCTCGACGAAGAAATCTACATGAAGCAGCCCGAAGGCTTCGTCGACCAGCGCCACCCCGACTACGTGTGCAAGCTCAAGCGCTCGCTCTACGGTCTCAAGCAGTCGCCACGCATGTGGAACCAGACCATCGACGCCTTCATGCGCAAGGTCGGCTTCACCAAGTGCGAGATGGACCACTGCGTGTACGTCAAGCGGAGCGGCTCAGCGATGATCTTCGTGGTGATCTACGTCGACGACCTCATCCTCGCCTGCAACAGCCTCGAGTTGCTCACGGCGACCAAGCGTGCACTCAGCGAACGCTTCGAGATGTCCGACCTCGGCGAACTCAAGTACTGCCTCGGCATGGAAGTTGATCAAGACCCCAAGTCCGGCGACGTGACCATGCGGCAGACCAAGTTCCTGCAGTCGATCCTGACCAGTTCGGCATGCAAGACTGCAAACCAGTGAGGACCCCTCAAGACCCCGGACTCAAGCTGACCAAGGCCATGTGTGAAGGTGGTTGCAAGCACGAAGACACCATGAAGAACGTGCCGTACCGAAGTGCAGTCGGCGCACTCATGTACCTCATGGTCGGCACTCGACCAGACCTCGCAGCGGCAGTCGGCACACTCAGCCAGTTCGCCGCGGACCCGTGTCCAACACATTGGCAAGCTCTCAAGCGTGTGCTCCGGTATCTGCAAGCGACTCCGACCTACGGCCTGCAGTTCTCGGCACCGAACGACGGAAGACTGGTCGGCTACTCCGACGCCGACTGGGCTGGCGACATCGAGTCACGTCGAAGCACCAGCGGCTACGTGTTCATGCTCAACGGCGGATGCATCAGCTGGCGCAGCAAGAAGCAGCGAACTGTCGCCCTCTCCTCGACCGAAGCAGAGTACATGGCTCTATCGGAAGCGATCCAAGAAGCCGTGTGGCTCAAGGCGTTCCTGTGCGAACTCGGCGAAGTTGCAAGCGACCAGCGCTCACGGTGTACGAAGACAACCAAGGTGCGATCGCGTTGGCCAAGAACCCCGAGTTCCACAAGCGCACCAAGCACATCGACATTCGCTACCACTTCGTTCGTGAGAAGGTCGAGGACGCCAAGTGTGTCTGCAGTATTGCCCGACCCAAGACATGCTTGCCGACATCATGACCAAGCCGATCCCCACTGTCCAGTTCGACGTGCTCCGCACCAAGCTTGGTGTTCAAGACGCAGTCGAGTCGAGGGGGAGTGTTGAAGATGATGCGCCTCGAACCCAGCGTCATCATTCCAGTTGAAGCTCGGCAGTTGAAGCTCGGCTGTAGAAGATTCTCCTGCAGAAGATTCTCCGTGGAAGATTCGACATGTGGAAGATTCGACATGTGGAAGATTCTCCGTCTGGTTCTGGTTTGAATCCAGTGCCACCCATCGACTTCGTTGAAGTATCCACGAAGTCAGTTTATGTTTGCATATGTTTACGACAGGTAGGACACACACAGACGGCTTAGAGGTAGCAGCAGCGAACTAAGTCCCGATCAATTCACTTTGCATTTTGCATCCCACCAACCAAGCGACCTTCCAACAATGATGTCGGCAAGCATGTCTTGGGTCGGGCAATACTGGAGAGACACTTGACCGTCCTCGACCTTCTCACGAACGAAGTGGTAGCGAATGTCGATGTGCTTGGTGCGCTTGTGGAACTCGGGGTTCTTGGCCAACGCGATCGCACCTTGGTTGTCTTCGTACACCGTGAGCGCTTGGTCGCTTGCAACTTCGCCGAGTTCGCACAGGAACGCCTTGAGCCACACGGCTTCTTGGATCGCTTCCGATAGAGCCATGTACTCTGCTTCGGTCGAGGAGAGGGCGACAGTTCGCTGCTTCTTGCTGCGCCAGCTGATGCATCCGCCGTTGAGCATGAACACGTAGCCGCTGGTGCTTCGACGTGACTCGATGTCGCCAGCCCAGTCGGCGTCGGAGTAGCCGACCAGTCTTCCGTCGTTCGGTGCCGAGAACTGCAGGCCGTAGGTCGGAGTCGCTTGCAGATACCGGAGCACACGCTTGAGAGCTTGCCAGTGTGTTGGACACGGGTCCGCGGCGAACTGGCTGAGTGTGCCGACTGCCGCTGCGAGGTCTGGTCGAGTGCCGACCATGAGGTACATGAGTGCGCCGACTGCACTTCGGTACGGCACGTTCTTCATGGTGTCTTCGTGCTTGCAACCACCTTCGCACATGGCCTTGGTCAGCTTGAGTCCGGGTCTTGAGGAGTCCTCACTGGTTTGCAGTCTTGCATGCCGAACTTGGTCAGGATCGACTGCAGGAACTTGGTCTGCCGTGTTGAAGATGATGCGCCTCGAACCCCAGCGTCATCATTCCAGTTGAAGCTCGGCAGTTGAAGCTCGGCTGTAGAAGATTCTCCTGCAGAAGATTCTCCGCGAAGATTCGACATGTGGAAGATTCGACATGTGGAAGATTCGACATGTGGAAGATTCTCTGTTCTGGTTTGAATCCAGTGCCACCCATCGACTTCGTTGAAGTATCCACGAAGTCAGTTTATGTTTGCATATGTTTACGATAGGTAGGACATACATTTGATTATGGTAGCGTAGGACACACACAGACGGCTTAGAGGTAGCAGTAGCGAACTAAGTCCCGATCAATTCACTTTGCTTTGCATTTTGCATCCCACCAACCAAGCGACCCTTCCAACAGGTTATGAGCCCAAGCCCAGCCGACTCTGCCTCCACCGACTTCGCCTCCCCAGCCTTCGCCATGGATTCGACCACCCCAGCCCGCATCAACAAGTTCGACGGAACCAACTTCCACACATGGAAGTTCAAGATGCAGATGGTGCTCGAAGAACGCGACGTCTGGGAAGTTGTCTGTGGAGAGGTCAAACTCGAGCAGTGCCAGACCGACGCGGACCGAGCCCTCTTCAAGAAGAAGTCTCGCAAGGCGCTCGCGATGATCTGTCTCGCGATGGAAGACTCGCAGCTCCCGCTGGTTCGGTCGGCGAGTGGTGCGCAAGATGCATGGTCAAGACTGGAAGAACACTTCGAGAAGAAGAGCCTTGCCAACAAGCTCTTTCTTCGTCGTCGTTTCTTCACGACCATGATGGAAGAAGGTGACGATGTGCTCACGCACATCAACAAGCTCAAGACCCTGGCGGAGCAACTCGACGCAGTCGGCGCTCCGGTCAGCGAAGACGACTTGGTGATCACGCTTCTCGGCAGTCTCAGCGAGTCGTACCAGTTCCTCATCACGGCGTTGGAGTCGCGTGTCGACGCGCTCACGTGGGAACTCGTGACGTCTCGGCTGCTCCATGAAGACATGAAGCGCAAGGAGCAAGGTGGCGACGGAGCCACGCTTGGCCAAGCGTTCATGACAAGTGACGCGAAGCCCAAGGGCCGTGCAGTCAAGAAGACTGGCACGTGCAACTACTGCGGCAAGATCGGTCATTGGGCCGCGGAGTGCCACTCGCGTGTCAAGGACAACGGCAACGGCAACGGCAACTCCGGCGGCAATGGCAACGGCAACGGAAACGGCAACCCTCGGCAACGGTTCCAGCGAGCGAACCTTGCGCGAGATGAAGACCCCGGCGAGTACCTGTTCTCGGTCGGGAAGACCCAAGGCAAGTCGAGTCAATCCACGGCGTGGTTGGTCGACTCGGGTGCGACTCAGCACATGTCGCGAACCAAGCAGTTCATGATGAACTACAAGAAGATTGACCCAGTCGACGTGCATCTGGCCGATGATGGCACGGTCCAAGCGGTTGGCGTGGGAGACATTCTCATGTCGATGAAGACTCCAAGCGGTGTCAAGAAGGGTTTGCTCACCAACGTGTGGCATATCCCCAAGCTCAGCCGCAACCTGTTCTCGGTCGGAAGATTCACGGAGGACGTTGCTCCCGTGACGTTCGACAAGGACGGTTGCTTCGTCGTTCTCAAGGGCGCCAAGCGGACCATCGGCACTCGTATCGGCAAGGGTCTGTTCAAGCTCAACATGTCTCCAGTGTCGACTGAAGCAGCCCACGCCGCCAGTACAAGACGAGGTCGCGCCATGTCCAAGTCGTACCTGTGGCACCTCCGACTCGGTCACATCGGCTTCAGCGGACTCGAAGCCATCGTCAAGAAGGACCTCGCCGACGGACTCGATATCGGGTCTGTGCAGGAGTGGGAGGTCTGTGAAGGCTGTGCACTCGGCAAGCTGACTCGCGTCAAGTTCCAGTCGGGCACGACCAAGCGGTCTGCGAATCTGCTTGACGTCGTGTACAGCGATGTGGCCGGCCCCATGAAGACTCCGACTTTCGGCGGCATGAAGTACTTTGCCACGTTCACCGACGACAAGTCTCGACTGTGCAAGTTGTACCTGATGCGGTCCAAGGACGAAGTCTACGACAAGTTCGTCGAGTTCGTCAACTGGGCCGAGAACCAAACCGGTCGTCGAGTCAAGGTGCTTCGAACCGACGGCGGCGGCGAGTACCAGTCGGCCAAGCTTGCCAAGTTCTGCCGCAAGCGTGGCATCGAGCACGATGTCACGCCGCCATACACGCCTCAGTTGAACGTGTTGGAAGGTCGCTTGGTTGGTGGGATGCAAAATGCAAAGTGAATTGATCGGGACTTAGTTCGCTGCTGCTACCTCTAAGCCGTCTGTGTGTGTCCTACGCTACCATAATCAAATGTATGTCCTACCTATCGTAAACATATGCAAACATGAAGTGACTTCGTGGATACTTCAACGAAGTCGATGGGTGGCACTGGATTCAAACCAGAACCAGACGGAGAATCTTCCACATGTCGAATCTTCCACATGTCGAATCTTCCGCGGAGAATCTTCTGCAGGAGAATCTTCTACAGCCGAGCTTCAACTGCCGAGCTTCAACTGGAATGATGACGCTGGGTTCGAGGCGCATCATCTTCAACACCCCCCCTCGACTCGACTGCGTCTTGAACACCAAGCTTGGTGCGGAGCACGTCGAACTGGACAGTGGGGATCGGCTTGGTCATGATGTCGGCAAGCATGTCTTGGGTCGGGCAATACTGCAGACACACTTGACCGTCCTCGACCTTCTCACGAACGAAGTGGTAGCGAATGTCGATGTGCTTGGTGCGCTTGTGGAACTCGGGGTTCTTGGCCAACGCGATCGCACCTTGGTTGTCTTCGTACACCGTGAGCGCTTGGTCGCTTGCAACTTCGCCGAGTTCGCACAGGAACGCCTTGAGCCACACGGCTTCTTGGATCGCTTCCGATAGAGCCATGTACTCTGCTTCGGTCGAGGAGAGGGCGACAGTTCGCTGCTTCTTGCTGCGCCAGCTGATGCATCCGCCGTTGAGCATGAACACGTAGCCGCTGGTGCTTCGACGTGACTCGATGTCGCCAGCCCAGTCGGCGTCGGAGTAGCCGACCAGTCTTCCGTCGTTCGGTGCCGAGAACTGCAGGCCGTAGGTCGGAGTCGCTTGCAGATACCGGAGCACACGCTTGAGAGCTTGCCAATGTGTTGGACACGGGTCCGCGGCGAACTGGCTGAGTGTGCCGACTGCCGCTGCGAGGTCTGGTCGAGTGCCGACCATGAGGTACATGAGTGCGCCGACTGCACTTCGGTACGGCACGTTCTTCATGGTGTCTTCGTGCTTGCAACCACCTTCACACATGGCCTTGGTCAGCTTGAGTCCGGGGTCTTGAGGGGTCCTCACTGGTTTGCAGTCTTGCATGCCGAACTTGGTCAGGATCGACTGCAGGAACTTGGTCTGCCGCATGGTCACGTCGCCGGACTTGGGGTCTTGATCAACTTCCATGCCGAGGCAGTACTTGAGTTCGCCGAGGTCGGACATCTCGAAGCGTTCGCTGAGTGCACGCTTGGTCGCCGTGAGCAACTCGAGGCTGTTGCAGGCGAGGATGAGGTCGTCGACGTAGATCACCACGAAGATCATCGCTGAGCCGCTCCGCTTGACGTACACGCAGTGGTCCATCTCGCACTTGGTGAAGCCGACCTTGCGCATGAAGGCGTCGATGGTCTGGTTCCACATGCGTGGCGACTGCTTGAGACCGTAGAGCGAGCGCTTGAGCTTGCACACGTAGTCGGGGTGGCGCTGGTCGACGAAGCCTTCGGGCTGCTTCATGTAGATTTCTTCGTCGAGGTTGCCGTTCAGGAACGCCGTCTTGACATCCATCTGATGGATCATGAGCTTGTGTCGAGCGGCGATGCTGAGGATGGTGCGGATCGACGTGAACTTGGCGACGGGTGCGAACGTCTCTTCGAAGTCGATGCCGTACTTCTGCAGGAACCCCTTGGCAACGAGTCGAGCCTTGTACCGTTCGACGAGTCCTTCGGCGGTTTCCTTGACCTTGAACACCCACTTGCTGGTGATGGCCTTGCGTCCGGCTGGCAAAGGGACTAGGTCCCATGTCTCGTTCTTCTTGAGCGACTCGAGCTCGGAGTCGCAGGCTTCCTTCCAGTTGCTGGCGTCGTCGGATTCCATCGCCGACTTGAACGATGTCGGCAACTCTCCCCCTGAATTCACGACGAGAGCAAACTCTTCGTGGTCTTGATCTTCTCCCCCTTGTTCTTGCACGTCTTCGCCTTCTTCGTCTTCATCTTCTACGCCTTCCTCTTCGATCGACGTGAGCAGTGCAGACAGATCTTCGAGCGATGTCCTTGGACCTTGCGTGGGTGGTGGAGTCGCACCACTTGTGCGACCAACCCGTCCGTAGCGCTTCTCAACTGGCGGTTCAGCCAGGTTCTCGAGCGAGTGCGTGCGAGAGTGGCGCTTGGACCCTGGTGCGTAGTCGACATTCGGCTGCTGGGCCGATGCTGGTGCTGCTGGACGCTGCGACCGCTGGCCCTGTTGCCACTCCGGTCGCTCGTAGCTGCGCTGACTTGGTGCTGGTGAGGCTGGCTGCTCACCCATGTCTTCATCATCTTGGTTGTCGGTTGCTTCATCTTGATCTTGATCATCATCCTCGTCGCGGAACTCGACGGACTTGCTCCAGGGTTCTTCGCGCCTGCCATCGTCGAATGTGTCTTCCATGAACTGCGCGTCTCGACTGATGACGATCCGACCGGTTGCGATTTCTTCAAACCGATACGCCTTCTCGTGGTCCGAGTAGCCGAGGAACCGACACAAGATGGCTCGGGCGTCGAACTTCGACCGCTTCTCCTTGGGCACGTGGACGTACGCATGGCAGCCGAACACCTTGAAGTTGGCGAGCAAGGGCTTCTTCCCGTACCATTCTTCGTACGGCGACTTGTACGAGTCTTGAGCGCGGGTCGGAAGTCGGTTGCGAACTTCGACTGCAGTCATGACGGCTTCGCCCCAGTACTCGTCGGACAAGTTGGCATGGTGGAGCTTGCAACGACCACACTCACCGATGGTTCGGTTCATGCGCTCCGCCACACCGTTCAACTGAGGCGTGTATGGCGGCGTGACATCGTGCTCGATGCCATGCTTGCGACAGAACTTGGCAAGCTTGGCCGACTGGTACTCGCCGCCGCCGTCGGTTCGAAGCACCTTGACTCGACGACCGGTTTGGTTCTCGGCCCAGTTGACGAACTCGACGAACTTGTCGTAGACTTCGTCCTTGGACCGCATCAGGTACAACTTGCACAGTCGAGACTTGTCGTCGGTGAACGTGGCAAAGTACTTCATGCCGCCGAAAGTCGGAGTCTTCATGGGGCCGGCCACATCGCTGTACACGACGTCAAGCAGATTCGCAGACCGCTTGGTCGTGCCCGACTGGAACTTGACGCGAGTCAGCTTGCCGAGTGCACAGCCTTCACAGACCTCCCACTCCTGCACAGACCCGATATCGAGTCCGTCGGCGAGGTCCTTCTTGACGATGGCTTCGAGTCCGCTGAAGCCGATGTGACCGAGTCGGAGGTGCCACAGGTACGACTTGGACATGGCGCGACCTCGTCTTGTACTGGCGGCGTGGGCTGCTTCAGTCGACACTGGAGACATGTTGAGCTTGAACAGACCCTTGCCGATACGAGTGCCGATGGTCCGCTTGGCGCCCTTGAGAACGACGAAGCAACCGTCCTTGTCGAACGTCACGGGAGCAACGTCCTCCGTGAATCTTCCGACCGAGAACAGGTTGCGGCTGAGCTTGGGGATATGCCACACGTTGGTGAGCAAACCCTTCTTGACACCGCTTGGAGTCTTCATCGACATGAGAATGTCTCCCACGCCAACCGCTTGGACCGTGCCATCATCGGCCAGATGCACGTCGACTGGGTCAATCTTCTTGTAGTTCATCATGAACTGCTTGGTTCGCGACATGTGCTGAGTCGCACCCGAGTCGACCAACCACGCCGTGGATTGACTCGACTTGCCTTGGGTCTTCCCGACCGAGAACAGGTACTCGCCGGGGTCTTCATCTCGCGCAAGGTTCGCTCGCTGGAACCGTTGCCGAGGGTTGCCGTTGCCGTTTCCGTTGCCATTGCCGCCGGAGTTGCCGTTGCCGTTGCCGTTGTCCTTGACACGCGAGTGGCACTCCGCGGCCCAATGACCGATCTTGCCGCAGTAGTTGCACGTGCCAGTCTTCTTGACTGCACGGCCCTTGGGCTTCGCGTCACTTGTCATGAACGCTTGGCCAAGCGTGGCTCCGTCGCCACCTTGCTCCTTGCGCTTCATGTCTTCATGGAGCAGCCGAGACGTCACGAGTTCCCACGTGAGCGCGTCGACACGCGACTCCAACGCCGTGATGAGGAACTGGTACGACTCGCTGAGACTGCCGAGAAGCGTGATCACCAAGTCGTCTTCGCTGACCGGAGCGCCGACTGCGTCGAGTTGCTCCGCCAGGGTCTTGAGCTTGTTGATGTGCGTGAGCACATCGTCACCTTCTTCCATCATGGTCGTGAAGAAACGACGACGAAGAAAGAGCTTGTTGGCAAGGCTCTTCTTCTCGAAGTGTTCTTCCAGTCTTGACCATGCATCTTGCGCACCACTCGCCGACCGAACCAGCGGGAGCTGCGAGTCTTCCATCGCGAGACAGATCATCGCGAGCGCCTTGCGAGACTTCTTCTTGAAGAGGGCTCGGTCCGCGTCGGTCTGGCACTGCTCGAGTTTGACCTCTCCACAGACAACTTCCCAGACGTCGCGTTCTTCGAGCACCATCTGCATCTTGAACTTCCATGTGTGGAAGTTGGTTCCGTCGAACTTGTTGATGCGGGCTGGGGTGGTCGAATCCATGGCGAAGGCTGGGGAGGCGAAGTCGGTGGAGGCAGAGTCGGCTGGGCTTGGGCTCATAACCTGTTGGAAGGTCGCTTGGTTGGTGGGATGCAAAATGCAAAGTGAATTGATCGGGACTTAGTTCGCTGCTGCTACCTCTAAGCCGTCTGTGTGTGTCCTACGCTACCGTAATCAAATGTATGTCCTACCTATCGTAAACATATGCAAACATAGACTGACTTCGTGGATACTTCAACGAAGTCGATGGGTGGCACTGGATTCAAACCAGAACCAGACGGAGAATCTTCCACATGTCGAATCTTCCACATGTCGAATCTTCCACGGAGAATCTTCTGCAGGAGAATCTTCTACAGCCGAGCTTCAACTGCCGAGCTTCAACTGGAATGATGACGCTGGGTTCGAGGCGCATCATCTTCAACAGAACGGTGTGGCGGAGCGCATGAACCGAACCATCGGTGAGTGTGGTCGTTGCAAGCTCCACCATGCCAACTTGTCCGACGAGTACTGGGGCGAAGCCGTCATGACTGCAGTCGAAGTTCGCAACCGACTTCCGACCCGCGCTCAAGACTCGTACAAGTCGCCGTACGAAGAATGGTACGGGAAGAAGCCCTTGCTCGCCAACTTCAAGGTGTTCGGCTGCCATGCGTACGTCCACGTGCCCAAGGAGAAGCGGTCGAAGTTCGACGCCCGAGCCATCTTGTGTCGGTTCCTCGGCTACTCGGACCACGAGAAGGCGTATCGGTTTGAAGAAATCGCAACCGGTCGGATCGTCATCAGTCGAGACGCGCAGTTCATGGAAGACACATTCGACGATGGCAAGCGTGAAGAACCCTGGAGCAAGTCCGTCGAGTTCCGCGACGAGGATGATGATCAAGATCAAGATGAAGCAACCGACAACCAAGATGATGAAGACATGGGTGAGCAGCCAGCCTCACCAGCACCAAGTCAGCGCAGCTACGAGCGACCGGAGTGGCAACAGGGCCAGCGGTCGCAGCGTCCAGCAGCACCAGCATCGGCCCAGCAGCCGAATGTCGACTACGCACCAGGGTCCAAGCGCCACTCTCGCACGCACTCGCTCGAGAACCTGGCTGAACCGCCAGTTGAGAAGCGCTACGGACGGGTTGGTCGCACAAGTGGTGCGACTCCACCACCCACGCAAGGTCCAAGGACATCGCTCGAAGATCTGTCTGCACTGCTCACGTCGATCGAAGAGGAAGGCGTAGAAGATGAAGATGAAGAAGGCGAAGACGTGCAAGAACAAGGGGGAGAAGACCAAGATTACGAAGAGTTTGCTCTCGTCGTGAATTCAGGGGGAGAGTTGCCGACATCGTTCAAGTCGGCGATGGAATCCGACGACGCCAGCAACTGGAAGGAAGCCTGCGACTCCGAGCTCGAGTCGCTCAAGAAGAACGAGACATGGGACCTAGTCCCTTTGCCAGCCGGACGCAAGGCCATCACCAGCAAGTGGGTGTTCAAGGTCAAGGAAACCGCCGAAGGACTTGTCGAACGGTACAAGGCTCGACTCGTTGCCAAGGGGTTCCTGCAGAAGTACGGCATCGACTTCGAAGAGACGTTCGCACCCGTCGCCAAGTTCACGTCGATCCGCACCATCCTCAGCATCGCCGCTCGACACAAGCTCATGATCCATCAGATGGATGTCAAGACGGCGTTCCTGAACGGCAACCTCGACGAAGAAATCTACATGAAGCAGCCCGAAGGCTTCGTCGACCAGCGCCACCCCGACTACGTGTGCAAGCTCAAGCGCTCGCTCTACGGTCTCAAGCAGTCGCCACGCATGTGGAACCAGACCATCGACGCCTTCATGCGCAAGGTCGGCTTCACCAAGTGCGAGATGGACCACTGCGTGTACGTCAAGCGGAGCGGCTCAGCGATGATCTTCGTGGTGATCTACGTCGACGACCTCATCCTCGCCTGCAACAGCCTCGAGTTGCTCACGGCGACCAAGCGTGCACTCAGCGAACGCTTCGAGATGTCCGACCTCGGCGAACTCAAGTACTGCCTCGGCATGGAAGTTGATCAAGACCCCAAGTCCGGCGACGTGACCATGCGGCAGACCAAGTTCCTGCAGTCGATCCTGACCAAGTTCGGCATGCAAGACTGCAAACCAGTGAGGACCCCTCAAGACCCCGGACTCAAGCTGACCAAGGCCATGTGTGAAGGTGGTTGCAAGCACGAAGACACCATGAAGAACGTGCCGTACCGAAGTGCAGTCGGCGCACTCATGTACCTCATGGTCGGCACTCGACCAGACCTCGCAGCGGCAGTCGGCACACTCAGCCAGTTCGCCGCGGACCCGTGTCCAACACACTGGCAAGCTCTCAAGCGTGTGCTCCGGTATCTGCAAGCGACTCCGACCTACGGCCTGCAGTTCTCGGCATCGAACGACGGAAGACTGGTCGGCTACTCCGACGCCGACTGGGCTGGCGACATCGAGTCACGTCAAAGCACCAGCGGCTACGTGTTCATGCTCAACGGCGGGTGCATCAGCTGGCGCAGCAAGAAGCAGCGAACTGTCGCCCTCTCCTCGACCGAAGCAGAGTACATGGCTCTATCGGAAGCGATCCAAGAAGCCGTGTGGCTCAAGGCGTTCCTGTGCGAACTCGGCGAAGTTGCAAGTGACCAAGCGCTCACGGTGTACGAAGACAACCAAGGTGCGATCGCGTTGGCCAAGAACCCCGAGTTCCACAAGCGCACCAAGCACATCGACATTCGCTACCACTTCGTTCGTGAGAAGGTCGAGGACGGTCAAGTGTGTCTGCAGTATTGCCCGACCCAAGACATGCTTGCCGACATCATGACCAAGCCGATCCCCACTGTCCAGTTCGACGTGCTCCGCACCAAGCTTGGTGTTCAAGACGCAGTCGAGTCGAGGGGGGGTGTTGAAGATGATGCGCCTCGAACCCAGCGTCATCATTCCAGTTGAAGCTCGGCAGTTGAAGCTCGGCTGTAGAAGATTCTCCTGCAGAAGATTCTCCGTGGAAGATTCGACATGTGGAAGATTCGACGTGTGGAAGATTCTCCGTCTGGTTCTGGTTTGAATCCAGTGCCACCCATCGACTTCGTTGAAGTATCCAAGTCACTTCATGTTTGCATATGTTTACGATAGGTAGGACATACATTTGATTATGGTAGCGTAGGACACACACAGACGGCTTAGAGGTAGCAGCAGCGAACTAAGTCCCGATCAATTCACTTTGCATTTTGCATCCCACCAACCAAGCGACCTTCCAACATGCCGCATGCTCACGTCGCCGGACTTGGGGTCTTGATCAACTTCCATGCCGAGGCAGTACTTGAGTTCGCCGAGGTCGGACATCTCGAAGCGTTCGCTGAGTGCACGCTTGGTCGCCGTGAGCAACTCGAGGCTGTTGCAGGCGAGGATGAGGTCGTCGACGTAGATCACCACGAAGATCATCGCTGAGCCGCTCCGCTTGACGTACACGCAGTGGTCCATCTCGCACTTGGTGAAGCCGACCTTGCGCATGAAGGCGTCGATGGTCTGGTTCCACATGCGTGGCGACTGCTTGAGACCGTAGAGCGAGCGCTTGAGCTTGCACACGTAGTCGGGGTGGCGCTGGTCGACGAAGCCTTCGGGCTGCTTCATGTAGATTTCTTCGTCGAGGTTGCCGTTCAGGAACGCCGTCTTGACATCCATCTGATGGATCATGAGCTTGTGTCGAGCGGCGATGCTGAGGATGGTGCGGATCGACGTGAACTTGGCGACGGGTGCGAACGTCTCTTCGAAGTCGATGCCGTACTTTTGCAGGAACCCCTTGGCAACGAGTCTGTTGGAAGGTCGCTTGGTTGGTGGGATGCAAAATGCAAAGTGAATTGATCGGGACTTAGTTCGCTACTGCTACCTCTAAGCCGTCTGTGTGTGTCCTACGCTACCATAATCAAATGTATGTCCTACCTATCGTAAACATATGCAAACATGAAGTGACTTCGTGGATACTTCAACGAAGTCGATGGGTGGCACTGGATTCAAACCAGAACCAGACGGAGAATCTTCCACACGTCGAATCTTCCACATGTCGAATCTTCCACGGAGAATCTTCTGCAGGAGAATCTTCTACAGCCGAGCTTCAACTGCCGAGCTTCAACTGGAATGATGACGCTGGGTTCGAGGCGCATCATCTTCAACACTCCCCCTCGACTCGACTGCGTCTTGAACACCAAGCTTGGTGCGGAGCACGTCGAACTGGACAGTGGGGATCGGCTTGGTCATGATGTCGGCAAGCATGTCTTGGGTCGGGCAATACTGCAGACACACTTGACCGTCCTCGACCTTCTCACGAACGAAGTGGTAGCGAATGTCGATGTGCTTGGTGCGCTTGTGGAACTCGGGGTTCTTGGCCAACGCGATCGCACCTTGGTTGTCTTCGTACACCGTGAGCGCTTGGTCGCTTGCAACTTCGCCGAGTTCGCACAGGAACGCCTTGAGCCACACGGCTTCTTGGATCGCTTCCGATAGAGCCATGTACTCTGCTTCGGTCGAGGAGAGGGCGACAGTTCGCTGCTTCTTGCTGCGCCAGCTGATGCATCCGCCGTTGAGCATGAACACGTAGCCGCTGGTGCTTCGACGTGACTCGATGTCGCCAGCCCAGTCGGCGTCGGAGTAGCCGACCAGTCTTCCGTCGTTCGATGCCGAGAACTGCAGGCCGTAGGTCGGAGTCGCTTGCAGATACCGGAGCACACGCTTGAGAGCTTGCCAGTGTGTTGGACACGGGTCCGCGGCGAACTGGCTGAGTGTGCCGACTGCCGCTGCGAGGTCTGGTCGAGTGCCGACCATGAGGTACATGAGTGCGCCGACTGCACTTCGGTACGGCACGTTCTTCATGGTGTCTTCGTGCTTGCAACCACCTTCACACATGGCCTTGGTCAGCTTGAGTCCGGGGTCTTGAGGAGTCCTCACTGGTTTGCAGTCTTGCATGCCGAACTTGGTCAGGATCGACTGCAGGAACTTGGTCTGCCGCATGGTCACGTCGCCGGACTTGGGGTCTTGATCAACTTCCATGCCGAGGCAGTACTTGAGTTCGCCGAGGTCGGACATCTCGAAGCGTTCGCTGAGTGCACGCTTGGTCGCCGTGAGCAACTCGAGGCTGTTGCAGGCGAGGATGAGGTCGTCGACGTAGATCACCACGAAGATCATCGCTGAGCCGCTCCGCTTGACGTACACGCAGTGGTCCATCTCGCACTTGGTGAAGCCGACCTTGCGCATGAAGGCGTCGATGGTCTGGTTCCACATGCGTGGCGACTGCTTGAGACCGTAGAGCGAGCGCTTGAGCTTGCACACGTAGTCGGGGTGGCGCTGGTCGACGAAGCCTTCGGGCTGCTTCATGTAGATTTCTTCGTCGAGGTTGCCGTTCAGGAACGCCGTCTTGACATCCATCTGATGGATCATGAGCTTGTGTCGAGCGGCGATGCTGAGGATGGTGCGGATCGACGTGAACTTGGCGACGGGTGCGAACGTCTCTTCGAAGTCGATGCCGTACTTCTGCAGGAACCCCTTGGCAACGAGTCGAGCCTTGTACCGTTCGACGAGTCCTTCGGCGGTTTCCTTGACCTTGAACACCCACTTGCTGGTGATGGCCTTGCGTCCGGCTGGCAAAGGGACTAGGTCCCAGGTCTCGTTCTTCTTGAGCGACTCGAGCTCGGAGTCGCAGGCTTCCTTCCAGTTGCTGGCGTCGTCGGATTCCATCGCCGACTTGAACGATGTCGGCAACTCTCCCCCTGAATTCACGACGAGAGCAAACTCTTCGTGGTCTTGATCTTCTCCCCCTTGTTCTTGCACGTCTTCGCCTTCTTCGTCTTCATCTTCTACGCCTTCCTCTTCGATCGACGTGAGCAGTGCAGACAGATCTTCGAGCGATGTCCTTGGACCTTGCGTGGGTGGTGGAGTCGCACCACTTGTGCGACCAACCCGTCCGTAGCGCTTCTCAACTGGCGGTTCAGCCAGGTTCTCGAGCGAGTGCGTGCGAGAGTGGCGCTTGGACCCTGGTGCGTAGTCGACATTCGGCTGCTGGGCCGATGCTGGTGCTGCTGGACGCTGCGACCGCTGGCCCTGTTGCCACTCCGGTCGCTCGTAGCTGCGCTGACTTGGTGCTGGTGAGGCTGGCTGCTCACCCATGTCTTCATCATCTTGGTTGTCGGTTGCTTCATCTTGATCTTGATCATCATCCTCGTCGCGGAACTCGACGGACTTGCTCCAGGGTTCTTCGCGCTTGCCATCGTCGAATGTGTCTTCCATGAACTGCGCGTCTCGACTGATGACGATCCGACCGGTTGCGATTTCTTCAAACCGATACGCCTTCTCGTGGTCCGAGTAGCCGAGGAACCGACACAAGATGGCTCGGGCGTCGAACTTCGACCGCTTCTCCTTGGGCACGTGGACGTACGCATGGCAGCCGAACACCTTGAAGTTGGCGAGCAAGGGCTTCTTCCCGTACCATTCTTCGTACGGCGACTTGTACGAGTCTTGAGCGCGGGTCGGAAGTCGGTTGCGAACTTCGACTGCAGTCATGACGGCTTCGCCCCAGTACTCGTCGGACAAGTTGGCATGGTGGAGCTTGCAACGACCACACTCACCGATGGTTCGGTTCATGCGCTCCGCCACACCGTTCAACTGAGGCGTGTATGGCGGCGTGACATCGTGCTCGATGCCATGCTTGCGACAGAACTTGGCAAGCTTGGCCGACTGGTACTCGCCGCCGCCGTCGGTTCGAAGCACCTTGACTCGACGACCGGTTTGGTTCTCGGCCCAGTTGACGAACTCGACGAACTTGTCGTAGACTTCGTCCTTGGACCGCATCAGGTACAACTTGCACAGTCGAGACTTGTCGTCGGTGAAGGTGGCGAAGTACTTCATGCCGCCGAAAGTCGGAGTCTTCATAGGGCCGGCCACATCGCTGTACACGACGTCAAGCAGATTCGCAGACCGCTTGGTCGTGCCCGACTGGAACTTGACGCGAGTCAGCTTGCCGAGTGCACAGCCTTCACAGACCTCCCACTCTTGCACAGACCCGATATCGAGTCCGTCGGCGAGGTCCTTCTTGACGATGGCTTCGAGTCCGCTGAAGCCGATGTGACCGAGTCGGAGGTGCCACAGGTACGACTTGGACATGGCGCGACCTCGTCTTGTACTGGCGGCGTGGGCTGCTTCAGTCGACACTGGAGACATGTTGAGCTTGAACAGACCCTTGCCGATACGAGTGCCGATGGTCCGCTTGGCGCCCTTCAGCATGACAAAGCAACCGTCCTTGTCGAACGTCACGGGAGCAACGTCCTCCGTGAATCTTCCGACCGAGAACAGGTTGCGGCTGAGCTTGGGGATATGCCACACGTTGGTGAGCAAACCCTTCTTGACACCGCTTGGAGTCTTCATCGACATGAGAATGTCTCCCACGCCAACTGCTTGGACCGTGCCATCATCGGCCAGATGCACGTCGACTGGGTCAATCTTCTTGTAGTTCATCATGAACTGCTTGGTTCGCGACATGTGCTGAGTCGCACCCGAGTCGACCAACCACGCCGTGGATTGACTCGACTTGCCTTGGGTCTTCCCGACCGAGAACAGGTACTCGCCGGGGTCTTCATCTCGCGCAAGGTTCGCTCGCTGGAACCGTTGCCGAGGGTTGCCGTTGCCGTTTC
This sequence comes from Pythium myriotylum, assembly GCA_023091665.1. Classification (NCBI taxonomy): domain Eukaryota; phylum Oomycota; class Peronosporomycetes; order Pythiales; family Pythiaceae; genus Pythium; species Pythium myriotylum. The sequence goes on from JALJCQ010000014.1 coordinate 1,992,196, forward strand.
CGTTGCCGTTGCCGCCGGAGTTGCCGTTGCCGTTGCCGTTGTCCTTGACACGCGAGTGGCACTCCGCGGCCCAATGACCGATCTTGCCGCAGTAGTTGCACGTGCCAGTCTTCTTGACTGCACGGCCCTTGGGCTTCGCGTCACTTGTCATGAACGCTTGGCCAAGCGTGGCTCCGTCGCCACCTTGCTCCTTGCGCTTCATGTCTTCGTGGAGCAGCCGAGACGTCACGAGTTCCCACGTGAGCGCGTCGACACGCGACTCCAACGCCGTGATGAGGAACTGGTACGACTCGCTGAGACTGCCGAGAAGCGTGATCACCAAGTCGTCTTCGCTGACCGGAGCGCCGACTGCGTCGAGTTGCTCGGCCAGGGTCTTGAGCTTGTTGATGTGCGTGAGCACATCGTCACCTTCTTCCATCATGGTCGTGAAGAAACGACGACGAAGAAAGAGCTTGTTGGCAAGGCTCTTCTTCTCGAAGTGTTCTTCCAGTCTTGACCATGCATCTTGCGCACCACTCGCCGACCGAACCAGCGGGAGCTGCGAGTCTTCCATCGCGAGACAGATCATCGCGAGCGCCTTGCGAGACTTCTTCTTGAAGAGGGCTCGGTCCGCGTCGGTCTGGCACTGCTCGAGTTTGACCTCTCCACAGACAACTTCCCAGACGTCGCGTTCTTCGAGCACCATCTGCATCTTGAACTTCCATGTGTGGAAGTTGGTTCCGTCGAACTTGTTGATGCGGGCTGGGGTGGTCGAATCCATGGCGAAGGCTGGGGAGGCGAAGTCGGTGGAGGCAGAGTCGGCTGGGCTTGGGCTCATAACCTGTTGGAAGGTCGCTTGGTTGGTGGGATGCAAAATGCAAAGTGAATTGATCGGGACTTAGTTCGCTACTGCTACCTCTAAGCCGTCTGTGTGTGTCCTACGCTACCATAATCAAATGTATGTCCTACCTATCGTAAACATATGCAAACATAAACTGACTTCGTGGATACTTCAACGAAGTCGATGGGTGGCACTGGATTCAAACCAGAACCAGACGGAGAATCTTCCACACGTCGAATCTTCCACATGTCGAATCTTCCACGGAGAATCTTCTGCAGGAGAATCTTCTACAGCCGAGCTTCAACTGCCGAGCTTCAACTGGAATGATGACGCTGGGTTCGAGGCGCATCATCTTCAACAGAGTCGAGCCTTGTACCGCTCGACGAGTCCTTCGGCGGTTTCCTTGACCTTGAACACCCACTTGCTGGTGATGGCCTTGCGTCCGGCTGGCAAAGGGACTAGGTCCCAGGTCTCGTTCTTCTTGAGCGACTCGAGCTCGGAGTCGCAGGCTTCCTTCCAGTTGCTGGCGTCGTCGGATTCCATCGCCGACTTGAACGATGTCGGCAACTCTCCCCCTGAATTCACGACGAGAGCAAACTCTTCGAGATCGTAATCTTGGTCTTCTCCCCCTTGTTCTTGCACGTCTTCGCCTTCTTCATCTTCATCTTCTACGCCTTCCTCTTCGATCGACGTGAGCAGTGCAGACAGATCTTCGAGCGATGTCCTTGGACCTTGCGTGGGTGGTGGAGTCGCACCACTTGTGCGACCAACCCGTCCGTAGCGCTTCTCAACTGGCGGTTCAGCCAGGTTCTCGAGCGAGTGCGTGCGAGAGTGGCGCTTGGACCCTGGTGCGTAGTCGACATTCGGCTGCTGGGCCGATGCTGGTGCTGCTGGACGCTGCGACCGCTGGCCCTGTTGCCACTCCGGTCGCTCGTAGCTGCGCTGACTTGGTGCTGGTGAGGCTGGCTGCTCACCCATGTCTTCATCATCTTGGTTGTCGGTTGCTTCATCTTGATCTTGATCATCATCCTCGTCGCGGAACTCGACGGACTTGCTCCAGGGTTCTTCGCGCTTGCCATCGTCGAATGTGTCTTCCATGAACTGCGCGTCTCGACTGATGACGATCCGACCGGTTGCGATTTCTTCAAACCGATACGCCTTCTCGTGGTCCGAGTAGCCGAGGAACCGACACAAGATGGCTCGGGCGTCGAACTTCGACCGCTTCTCCTTGGGCACGTGGACGTACGCATGGCAGCCGAACACCTTGAAGTTGGCGAGCAAGGGCTTCTTCCCGTACCATTCTTCGTACGGCGACTTGTACGAGTCTTGAGCGCGGGTCGGAAGTCGGTTGCGAACTTCGACTGCAGTCATGACGGCTTCGCCCCAGTACTCGTCGGACAAGTTGGCATGGTGGAGCTTGCAACGACCACACTCACCGATGGTTCGGTTCATGCGCTCCGCCACACCGTTCAACTGAGGCGTGTATGGCGGCGTGACATCGTGCTCGATGCCATGCTTGCGACAGAACTTGGCAAGCTTGGCCGACTGGTACTCGCCGCCGCCGTCGGTTCGAAGCACCTTGACTCGACGACCGGTTTGGTTCTCGGCCCAGTTGACGAACTCGACGAACTTGTCGTAGACTTCGTCCTTGGACCGCATCAGGTACAACTTGCACAGTCGAGACTTGTCGTCGGTGAAGGTGGCGAAGTACTTCATGCCGCCGAAAGTCGGAGTCTTCATAGGGCCGGCCACATCGCTGTACACGACGTCAAGCAGATTCGCAGACCGCTTGGTCGTGCCCGACTGGAACTTGACGCGAGTCAGCTTGCCGAGTGCACAGCCTTCACAGACCTCCCACTCTTGCACAGACCCGATATCGAGTCCGTCGGCGAGGTCCTTCTTGACGATGGCTTCGAGTCCGCTGAAGCCGATGTGACCGAGTCGGAGGTGCCACAGGTACGACTTGGACATGGCGCGACCTCGTCTTGTACTGGCGGCGTGGGCTGCTTCAGTCGACACTGGAGACATGTTGAGCTTGAACAGACCCTTGCCGATACGAGTGCCGATGGTCCGCTTGGCGCCCTTCAGCATGACAAAGCAACCGTCCTTGTCGAACGTCACGGGAGCAACGTCCTCCGTGAATCTTCCGACCGAGAACAGGTTGCGGCTGAGCTTGGGGATATGCCACACGTTGGTGAGCAAACCCTTCTTGACACCGCTTGGAGTCTTCATCGACATGAGAATGTCTCCCACGCCAACTGCTTGGACCGTGCCATCATCGGCCAGATGCACGTCGACTGGGTCAATCTTCTTGTAGTTCATCATGAACTGCTTGGTTCGCGACATGTGCTGAGTCGCACCCGAGTCGACCAACCACGCCGTGGATTGACTCGACTTGCCTTGGGTCTTCCCGACCGAGAACAGGTACTCGCCGGGGTCTTCATCTCGCGCAAGGTTCGCTCGCTGGAACCGTTGCCGAGGGTTGCCGTTTCCGTTGCCGTTGCCGTTGCCGCCGGAGTTGCCGTTGCCGTTGCCGTTGTCCTTGACACGCGAGTGGCACTCCGCGGCCCAATGACCGATCTTGCCGCAGTAGTTGCACGTGCCAGTCTTCTTGACTGCACGGCCCTTGGGCTTCGCGTCACTTGTCATGAACGCTTGGCCAAGCGTGGCTCCGTCGCCACCTTGCTCCTTGCGCTTCATGTCTTCGTGGAGCAGCCGAGACGTCACGAGTTCCCACGTGAGCGCGTCGACACGCGACTCCAACGCCGTGATGAGGAACTGGTACGACTCGCTGAGACTGCCGAGAAGCGTGATCACCAAGTCGTCTTCGCTGACCGGAGCGCCGACTGCGTCGAGTTGCTCGGCCAGGGTCTTGAGCTTGTTGATGTGCGTGAGCACATCGTCACCTTCTTCCATCATGGTCGTGAAGAAACGACGACGAAGAAAGAGCTTGTTGGCAAGGCTCTTCTTCTCGAAGTGTTCTTCCAGTCTTGACCATGCATCTTGCGCACCACTCGCCGACCGAACCAGCGGGAGCTGCGAGTCTTCCATCGCGAGACAGATCATCGCGAGCGCCTTGCGAGACTTCTTCTTGAAGAGGGCTCGGTCCGCGTCGGTCTGGCACTGCTCGAGTTTGACCTCTCCACAGACAACTTCCCAGACGTCGCGTTCTTCGAGCACCATCTGCATCTTGAACTTCCATGTGTGGAAGTTGGTTCCGTCGAACTTGTTGATGCGGGCTGGGGTGGTCGAATCCATGGCGAAGGCTGGGGAGGCGAAGTCGGTGGAGGCAGGGTCGGCTGGGCTTGGGCTCATAACCTGTTGGAAGGTCGCTTGGTTGGTGGGATGCAAAATGCAAAGTGAATTGATCGGGACTTAGTTCGCTGCTGCTACCTCTAAGCCGTCTGTGTGTGTCCTACGCTACCATAATCAAATGTATGTCCTACCTATCGTAAACATATGCAAACATAAACTGACTTCGTGGATACTTCAACGAAGTCGATGGGTGGCACTGGATTCAAACCAGAACCAGACGGAGAATCTTCCACATGTCGAATCTTCCACATGTCGAATCTTCCACGGAGAATCTTCTGCAGGAGAATCTTCTACAGCCGAGCTTCAACTGCCGAGCTTCAACTGGAATGATGACGCTGGGTTCGAGGCGCATCATCTTCAACAAGTCATGACGGCTTCGCCCCAGTACTCGTCGGACAAGTTGGCATGGTGGAGCTTGCAACGACCACACTCACCGATGGTTCGGTTCATGCGCTCCGCCACACCGTTCAACTGAGGCGTGTATGGCGGCGTGACATCGTGCTCGATGCCATGCTTGCGACAGAACTTGGCAAGCTTGGCCGACTGGTACTCGCCGCCGCCGTCGGTTCGAAGCACCTTGACTCGACGACCGGTTTGGTTCTCGGCCCAGTTGACGAACTCGACGAACTTGTCGTAGACTTCGTCCTTGGACCGCATCAGGTACAACTTGCACAGTCGAGACTTGTCGTCGGTGAAGGTGGCGAAGTACTTCATGCCGCCGAAAGTCGGAGTCTTCATAGGGCCGGCCACATCGCTGTACACGACGTCAAGCAGATTCGCAGACCGCTTGGTCGTGCCCGACTGGAACTTGACGCGAGTCAGCTTGCCGAGTGCACAGCCTTCACAGACCTCCCACTCTTGCACAGACCCGATATCGAGTCCGTCGGCGAGGTCCTTCTTGACGATGGCTTCGAGTCCGCTGAAGCCGATGTGACCGAGTCGGAGGTGCCACAGGTACGACTTGGACATGGCGCGACCTCGTCTTGTACTGGCGGCGTGGGCTGCTTCAGTCGACACTGGAGACATGTTGAGCTTGAACAGACCCTTGCCGATACGAGTGCCGATGGTCCGCTTGGCGCCCTTGAGAACGACGAAGCAACCGTCCTTGTCGAACGTCACGGGAGCAACGTCCTCCGTGAATCTTCCGACCGAGAACAGGTTGCGGCTGAGCTTGGGGATATGCCACACGTTGGTGAGCAAACCCTTCTTGACACCGCTTGGAGTCTTCATCGACATGAGAATGTCTCCCACGCCAACTGCTTGGACCGTGCCATCATCGGCCAGATGCACGTCGACTGGGTCAATCTTCTTGTAGTTCATCATGAACTGCTTGGTTCGCGACATGTGCTGAGTCGCACCCGAGTCGACCAACCACGCCGTGGATTGACTCGACTTGCCTTGGGTCTTCCCGACCGAGAACAGGTACTCGCCGGGGTCTTCATCTCGCGCAAGGTTCGCTCGCTGGAACCGTTGCCGAGGGTTGCCGTTGCCGTTTCCGTTGCCGTTGCCGCCGGAGTTGCCGTTGCCGTTGCCGTTGTCCTTGACACGCGAGTGGCACTCCGCGGCCCAATGACCGATCTTGCCGCAGTAGTTGCACGTGCCAGTCTTCTTGACTGCACGGCCCTTGGGCTTCGCGTCACTTGTCATGAACGCTTGGCCAAGCGTGGCTCCGTCGCCACCTTGCTCCTTGCGCTTCATGTCTTCGTGGAGCAGCCGAGACGTCACGAGTTCCCACGTGAGCGCGTCGACACGCGACTCCAACGCCGTGATGAGGAACTGGTACGACTCGCTGAGACTGCCGAGAAGCGTGATCACCAAGTCGTCTTCGCTGACCGGAGCGCCGACTGCGTCGAGTTGCTCGGCCAGGGTCTTGAGCTTGTTGATGTGCGTGAGCACATCGTCACCTTCTTCCATCATGGTCGTGAAGAAACGACGACGAAGAAAGAGCTTGTTGGCAAGGCTCTTCTTCTCGAAGTGTTCTTCCAGTCTTGACCATGCATCTTGCGCACCACTCGCCGACCGAACCAGCGGGAGCTGCGAGTCTTCCATCGCGAGACAGATCATCGCGAGCGCCTTGCGAGACTTCTTCTTGAAGAGGGCTCGGTCCGCGTCGGTCTGGCACTGCTCGAGTTTGACCTCTCCACAGACAACTTCCCAGACGTCGCGTTCTTCGAGCACCATCTGCATCTTGAACTTCCATGTGTGGAAGTTGGTTCCGTCGAACTTGTTGATGCGGGCTGGGGTGGTCGAATCCATGGCGAAGGCTGGGGAGGCGAAGTCGGTGGAGGCAGGGTCGGCTGGGCTTGGGCTCATAACCTGTTGGAAGGTCGCTTGGTTGGTGGGATGCAAAATGCAAAGTGAATTGATCGGGACTTAGTTCGCTGCTGCTACCTCTAAGCCGTCTGTGTGTGTCCTACGCTACCATAATCAAATGTATGTCCTACCTATCGTAAACATATGCAAACATAAACTGACTTCGTGGATACTTCAACGAAGTCGATGGGTGGCACTGGATTCAAACCAGAACCAGACGGAGAATCTTCCACATGTCGAATCTTCCACATGTCGAATCTTCCACGGAGAATCTTCCACGGAGAATCTTCTGCAGGAGAATCTTCTACAGCCGAGCTTCAACTGCCGAGCTTCAACTGGAATGATGACGCTGGGTTCGAGGCGCATCATCTTCAACAGAGTCTTCATCGACATGAGAATGTCTCCCACGCCAACTGCTTGGACCGTGCCATCATCGGCCAGATGCACGTCGACTGGGTCAATCTTCTTGTAGTTCATCATGAACTGCTTGGTTCGCGACATGTGCTGAGTCGCACCCGAGTCGACCAACCACGCCGTGGATTGACTCGACTTGCCTTGGGTCTTCCCGACCGAGAACAGGTACTCGCCGGGGTCTTCATCTCGCGCAAGGTTCGCTCGCTGGAACCGTTGCCGAGGGTTGCCGTTGCCGTTTCCGTTGCCGTTGCCGCCGGAGTGTTGAAGATGATGCGCCTCGAACCCAGCGTCATCATTCCAGTTGAAGCTCGGCAGTTGAAGCTCGGCTGTAGAAGATTCTCCTGCAGAAGATTCTCCGTGGAAGATTCGACATGTGGAAGATTCGACATGTGGAAGATTCTCCGTCTGGTTCTGGTTTGAATCCAGTGCCACCCATCGACTTCGTTGAAGTATCCACGAAGTCAGTTTATGTTTGCATATGTTTACGATAGGTAGGACATACATTTGATTATGGTAGCGTAGGACACACACAGACGGCTTAGAGGTAGCAGTAGCGAACTAAGTCCCGATCAATTCACTTTGCATTTTGCATCCCACCAACCAAGCGACCTTTCAACAGGTTATGAGCCCAAGCCCAGCCGACTCTGCCTCCACCGACTTCGCCTCCCCAGCCTTCGCCATGGATTCGACCACCCCAGCCCGCATCAACAAGTTCGACGGAACCAACTTCCACACATGGAAGTTCAAGATGCAGATGGTGCTCGAAGAACGCGACGTCTGGGAAGTTGTCTGTGGAGAGGTCAAACTCGAGCAGTGCCAGACCGACGCGGACCGAGCCCTCTTCAAGAAGAAGTCTCGCAAGGCGCTCGCGATGATCTGTCTCGCGATGGAAGACTCGCAGCTCCCGCTGGTTCGGTCGGCGAGTGGTGCGCAAGATGCATGGTCAAGACTGGAAGAACACTTCGAGAAGAAGAGCCTTGCCAACAAGCTCTTTCTTCGTCGTCGTTTCTTCACGACCATGATGGAAGAAGGTGACGATGTGCTCACGCACATCAACAAGCTCAAGACCCTGGCCGAGCAACTCGACGCAGTCGGCGCTCCGGTCAGCGAAGACGACTTGGTGATCACGCTTCTCGGCAGTCTCAGCGAGTCGTACCAGTTCCTCATCACGGCGTTGGAGTCGCGTGTCGACGCGCTCACGTGGGAACTCGTGACGTCTCGGCTGCTCCATGAAGACATGAAGCGCAAGGAGCAAGGTGGCGACGGAGCCACGCTTGGCCAAGCGTTCATGACAAGTGACGCGAAGCCCAAGGGCCGTGCAGTCAAGAAGACTGGCACGTGCAACTACTGCGGCAAGATCGGTCATTGGGCCGCGGAGTGCCACTCGCGTGTCAAGGACAACGGCAACGGCAACGGCAACTCCGGCGGCAACGGCAACGGCAACGGAAACGGCAACCCTCGGCAACGGTTCCAGCGAGCGAACCTTGCGCGAGATGAAGACCCCGGCGAGTACCTGTTCTCGGTCGGGAAGACCCAAGGCAAGTCGAGTCAATCCACGGCGTGGTTGGTCGACTCGGGTGCGACTCAGCACATGTCGCGAACCAAGCAGTTCATGATGAACTACAAGAAGATTGACCCAGTCGACGTGCATCTGGCCGATGATGGCACGGTCCAAGCGGTTGGCGTGGGAGACATTCTCATGTCGATGAAGACTCCAAGCGGTGTCAAGAAGGGTTTGCTCACCAACGTGTGGCATATCCCCAAGCTCAGCCGCAACCTGTTCTCGGTCGGAAGATTCACGGAGGACGTTGCTCCCGTGACGTTCGACAAGGACGGTTGCTTCGTCGTTCTCAAGGGCGCCAAGCGGACCATCGGCACTCGTATCGGCAAGGGTCTGTTCAAGCTCAACATGTCTCCAGTGTCGACTGAAGCAGCCCACGCCGCCAGTACAAGACGAGGTCGCGCCATGTCCAAGTCGTACCTGTGGCACCTCCGACTCGGTCACATCGGCTTCAGCGGTCTCGAAGCCATCGTCAAGAAGGACCTCGCCGACGGACTCGATATCGGGTCTGTGCAGGAGTGGGAGGTCTGTGAAGGCTGTGCACTCGGCAAGCTGACTCGCGTCAAGTTCCAGTCGGGCACGACCAAGCGGTCTGCGAATCTGCTTGACGTCGTGTACAGCGATGTGGCCGGCCCCATGAAGACTCCGACTTTCGGTGGCATGAAGTACTTCGCCACCTTCACCGACGACAAGTCTCGACTGTGCAAGTTGTACCTGATGCGGTCCAAGGACGAAGTCTACGACAAGTTCGTCGAGTTCGTCAACTGGGCCGAGAACCAAACCGGTCGTCGAGTCAAGGTGCTTCGAACCGACGGCGGCGGCGAGTACCAGTCGGCCAAACTTGCCAAGTTCTGCCGCAAGCGTGGCATCGAGCACGACGTCACGCCGCCATACACGCCTCAGTTGTGTTGGAAGGTCGCTTGGTTGGTGGGATGCAAAATGCAAAGTGAATTGATCGGGACTTAGTTCGCTGCTGCTACCTCTAAGCCGTCTGTGTGTGTCCTACGCTACCATTATCAAATGTATGTCCTACCTATCGTAAACATATGCAAACATAAACTGACTTCGTGGATACTTCAACGAAGTCGATGGGTGGCACTGGATTCAAACCAGAACCAGACGGAGAATCTTCCACATGTCGAATCTTCCACATGTCGAATCTTCCACGGAGAATCTTCTGCAGGAGAATCTTCTACAGCCGAGCTTCAACTGCCGAGCTTCAACTGGAATGATGACGCTGGGTTCGAGGCGCATCATCTTCAACACTCCCCCTCGACTCGACTGCGTCTTGAACACCAAGCTTGGTGCGGAGCACGTCGAACTGGACAGTGGGGATCGGCTTGGTCATGATGTCGGCAAGCATGTCTTGGGTCGGGCAATACTGGAGAGACACTTGACCGTCCTCGACCTTCTCACGAACGAAGTGGTAGCGAATGTCGATGTGCTTGGTGCGCTTGTGGAACTCGGGGTTCTTGGCCAACGCGATCGCACCTTGGTTGTCTTCGTACACCGTGAGCGCTTGGTCGCTTGCAACTTCGCCGAGTTCGCACAGGAACGCCTTGAGCCACACGGCTTCTTGGATCGCTTCCGATAGAGCCATGTACTCTGCTTCGGTCGAGGAGAGGGCGACAGTTCGCTGCTTCTTGCTGCGCCAGCTGATGCACCCGCCGTTGAGCATGAACACGTAGCCGCTGGTGCTTCGACGTGACTCGATGTCGCCAGCCCAGTCGGCGTCGGAGTAGCCGACCAGTCTTCCGTCGTTCGATGCCGAGAACTGCAGGCCGTACGTCTGAGTCGCTTGCAGATACCGGAGCACACGCTTGAGAGCTTGCCAATGTGTTGGACACGGGTCCGCGGCGAACTGGCTGAGTGTGCCGACTGCCGCTGCGAGGTCTGGTCGAGTGCCGACCATGAGGTACATCAGTGCGCCGACTGCACTTCGGTACGGCACGTTCTTCATGGTGTCTTCGTGCTTGCAACCACCTTCACACATGGCCTTGGTCAGCTTGAGTCCGGGGTCTTGAGGAGTCCTCACTGGTTTGCAGTCTTGCATGCCGAACTTGGTCAGGATCGACTGCAGGAACTTGGTCTGCCGCATGGTCACGTCGCCGGACTTGGGGTCTTGATCAACTTCCATGCCGAGGCAGTACTTGAGTTCGCCGAGGTCGGACATCTCGAAGCGTTCGCTGAGTGCACGCTTGGTCGCCGTGAGCAACTCGAGGCTGTTGCAGGCGAGGATGAGGTCGTCGACGTAGATCACCACGAAGATCATCGCTGAGCCGCTCCGCTTGACGTACACGCAGTGGTCCATCTCGCACTTGGTGAAGCCGACCTTGCGCATGAAGGCGTCGATGGTCTGGTTCCACATGCGTGGCGACTGCTTGAGACCGTAGAGCGAGCGCTTGAGCTTGCACACGTAGTCGGGGTGGCGCTGGTCGACGAAGCCTTCGGGCTGCTTCATGTAGATTTCTTCGTCGAGGTTGCCGTTCAGGAACGCCGTCTTGACATCCATCTGATGGATCATGAGCTTGTGTCGAGCGGCGATGCTGAGGATGGTGCGGATCGACGTGAACTTGGCGACGGGTGCGAACGTCTCTTCGAAGTCGATGCCGTACTTCTGCAGGAACCCCTTGGCAACGAGTCGAGCCTTGTACCGCTCGACGAGTCCTTCGGCGGTTTCCTTGACCTTGAACACCCACTTGCTGGTGATGGCCTTGCGTCCGGCTGGCAAAGGGACTAGGTCCCATGTCTCGTTCTTCTTGAGCGACTCAAGCTCGGAGTCGCAAGCTTCCTTCCAGTTGCTGGCGTCGTCGGATTCCATCGCCGACTTGAACGATGTCGGCAACTCTCCCCCTGAATTCACGACGAGAGCAAACTCTTCGTAATCTTGGTCTTCTCCCCCTTGTTCTTGCACGTCTTCGCCTTCTTCATCGTCACCTTCTACGCCTTCCTCTTCGATCGACGTGAGCAGTGCAGACAGATCTTCGAGCGATGTCCTTGGACCTTGCGTGGGTGGTGGAGTCGCACCACTTGTGCGTCCAACCCGTCCGTAGCGCTTCTCAACTGGCGGTTCAGCCAGGTTCTCGAGCGAGTGCGTGCGAGAGTGGCGCTTGGACCCTGGTGCGTAGTCGACATTCGGCTGCTGGGCCGATGCTGGTGCTGCTGGACGCTGCGACCGCTGGCCCTGTTGCCACTCCGGTCGCTCGTAGCTGCGCTGACTTGGTGCTGGTGAGGCTGGCTGCCCACCCATGTCTTCATCATCTTGGTTGTCGGTTGCTTCATCTTGATCTTCATCATCTTCATCGTCGCGGAACTCGACGGACTTGCTCCAGGGTTCTTCGCGCTTGCCATCGTCGAACGTGTCTTCCATGAACTGCGCGTCTCGACTGATGACGATCCGACCGGTTGCGATTTCTTCAAACCGATACGCCTTCTCGTGGTCCGAGTAGCCGAGGAACCGACACAAGATGGCTCGGGCGTCGAACTTCGACCGCTTCTCCTTCGGCACGTGGACGTACGCATGGCAGCCGAACACCTTGAAGTTGGCGAGCAAGGGCTTCTTCCCGTACCATTCTTCGTACGGCGACTTGTACAAGTCTTGAGCGCGGGTCGGAAGTCGGTTGCGAACTTCGACTGCAGTCATGACGGCTTCGCCCCAGTACTCGTCGGACAAGTTGGCATGGTGGAGCTTGCAACGACCACACTCACCGATGGTTCGGTTCATGCGCTCCGCCACACCGTTCAACTGAGGCGTGTATGGCGGCGTGACGTCGTGCTCGATGCCACGCTTGCGGCAGAACTTGGCAAGCTTGGCCGACTGGTACTCGCCGCCGCCGTCGGTTCGAAGCACCTTGACTCGACGACCGGTTTGGTTCTCGGCCCAGTTGACGAACTCGACGAACTTGTCGTAGACTTCGTCCTTGGACCGCATCAGGTACAACTTGCACAGTCGAGACTTGTCGTCGGTGAAGGTGGCAAAGTACTTCATGCCACCGAAAGTCGGAGTCTTCATGGGGCCGGCCACATCGCTGTACACGACGTCAAGCAGATTCGCAGACCGCTTGGTCGTGCCCGACTGGAACTTGACGCGAGTCAGCTTGCCGAGTGCACAGCCTTCACAGACCTCCCACTCCTGCACAGACCCAATGTCGAGTCCGTCGGCGAGGTCCTTCTTGACGATGGCTTCGAGACCGCTGAAGCCGATGTGACCGAGTCGGAGGTGCCACAGGTACGACTTGGACATGGCGCTGTTGAAGATGATGCGCCTCGAACCCAGCGTCATCATTCCAGTTGAAGCTCGGCAGTTGAAGCTTGTTGAAGATGATGCGCCTCGAACCCAGCGTCATCATTCCAGTTGAAGCTCGGCAGTTGAAGCTCGGCTGTAGAAGATTCTCCTGCAGAAGATTCTCCGTGGAAGATTCGACATGTGGAAGATTCGACATGTGGAAGATTCTCCGTCTGGTTCTGGTTTGAATCCAGTGCCACCCATCGACTTCGTTGAAGTATCCACGAAGTCAGTTTATGTTTGCATATGTTTACGATAGGTAGGACATACATTTGATTATGGTAGCGTAGGACACACACAGACGGCTTAGAGGTAGCAGTAGCGAACTAAGTCCCGATTAATTCACTTTGCATTTTGCATCCCACCAACCAAGCGACCTTCCAACAGGTTATGAGCCCAAGCCCAGCCGACTCTGCCTCCACCGACTTCGCCTCCCCAGCCTTCGCCATGGATTCGACCACCCCAGCCCGCATCAACAAGTTCGACGGAACCAACTTCCACACATGGAAGTTCAAGATGCAGATGGTGCTCGAAGAACGCGACGTCTGGGAAGTTGTCTGTGGAGAGGTCAAACTCGAGCAGTGCCAGACCGACGCGGACCGAGCCCTCTTCAAGAAGAAGTCTCGCAAGGCGCTCGCGATGATCTGTCTCGCGATGGAAGACTCGCAGCTCCCGCTGGTTCGGTCGGCGAGTGGTGCGCAAGATGCATGGTCAAGACTGGAAGAACACTTCGAGAAGAAGAGCCTTGCCAACAAGCTCTTTCTTCGTCGTCGTTTCTTCACGACCATGATGGAAGAAGGTGACGATGTGCTCACGCACATCAACAAGCTCAAGACCCTGGCCGAGCAACTCGACGCAGTCGGCGCTCCGGTCAGCGAAGACGACTTGGTGATCACGCTTCTCGGCAGTCTCAGCGAGTCGTACCAGTTCCTCATCACGGCGTTGGAGTCGCGTGTCGACGCGCTCACGTGGGAACTCGTGACGTCTCGGCTGCTCCATGAAGACATGAAGCGCAAGGAGCAAGGTGGCGACGGAGCCACGCTTGGGCAAGCGTTCATGACAAGTGACGCGAAGCCCAAGGGCCGTGCAGTCAAGAAGACTGGCACGTGCAACTACTGCGGCAAGATCGGTCATTGGGCCGCGGAGTGCCACTCGCGTGTCAAGGACAACGGCAACGGCAACGGCAACTCCGGCGGCAACGGCAACGGCAACGGAAACGGCAACCCTCGGCAACGGTTCCAGCGAGCCAACCTTGCGCGAGATGAAGACCCCGGCGAGTACCTGTTCTCGGTCGGGAAGACCCAAGGCAAGTCGAGTCAATCCACGGCGTGGTTGGTCGACTCGGGTGCGACTCAGCACATGTCGCGAACCAAGCAGTTCATGATGAACTACAAGAAGATTGACCCAGTCGACGTGCATCTGGCCGATGATGGCACGGTCCAAGCAGTTGGCGTGGGAGACATTCTCATGTCGATGAAGACTCCAAGCGGTGTCAAGAAGGGTTTGCTCACCAACGTGTGGCATATCCCCAAGCTCAGCCGCAACCTGTTCTCGGTCGGAAGATTCACGGAGGACGTTGCTCCCGTGACGTTCGACAAGGACGGTTGCTTCGTCGTTCTCAAGGGCGCCAAGCGGACCATCGGCACTCGTATCGGCAAGGGTCTGTTCAAGCTCAACATGTCTCCAGTGTCGATTGAAGCAGCCCACGCCGCCAGTACAAGACGAGGTCGCGCCATGTCCAAGTCGTACCTGTGGCACCTCCGACTCGGTCACATCGGCTTCAGCGGACTCGAAGCCATCGTCAAGAAGGACCTCGCCGACGGACTCGATATCGGGTCTGTGCAGGAGTGGGAGGTCTGTGAAGGCTGTGCACTCGGCAAGCTGACTCGCGTCAAGTTTCAGTCGGGCACGACCAAGCGGTCTGCGAATCTGCTTGACGTCGTGTACAGCGATGTGGCCGGCCCCATGAAGACTCCGACTTTCGGCGGCATGAAGTACTTCGCCACGTTCACCGACGACAAGTCTCGACTGTGCAAGTTGTACCTCATGCGGTCCAAGGACGAAGTCTACGACAAGTTCGTCGAGTTCGTCAACTGGGCCGAGAACCAAACCGGTCGTCGAGTCAAGGTGCTTCGAACCGACGGCGGCGGCGAGTACCAGTCGGCCAAACTTGCCAAGTTCTGCCGCAAGCGTGGCATCGAGCACGATGTCACGCCGCCATACACGCCTCAGTTGAACGGTGTGGCGGAGCGCATGAACCGAACCATCGGTGAGTGTGGTCGTTGCAAGCTCCACCATGCCAACTTGTCCGACGAGTACTGGGGCGAAGCCGTCATGACTGCAGTCGAAGTTCGCAACCGACTTCCGACCCGCGCTCAAGACTTGTACAAGTCGCCGTACGAAGAATGGTACGGGAAGAAGCCCTTGCTCGCCAACTTCAAGGTGTTCGGCTGCCATGCGTACGTCCACGTGCCCAAGGAGAAGCGGTCGAAGTTCGACGCCCGAGCCATCTTGTGTCGGTTCCTCGGCTACTCGGACCACGAGAAGGCGTATCGGTTCGAAGAAATCGCAACCGGTCGGATCGTCATCAGTCGAGACGCGCAGTTCATGGAAGACACGTTCGACGATGGCAAGCGCGAAGAACCCTGGAGCAAGTCCGTCGAGTTCCGCGACGATGAAGATGATGAAGATCAAGATGAAGCAACCGACAACCAAGATGATGAAGACATGGGTGAGCAGCCAGCCTCACCAGCACCAAGTCAGCGCAGCTACGAGCGACCGGAGTGGCAACAGGGCCAGCGGTCGCAGCGTCCAGCAGCACCAGCATCGGCCCAGCAGCCGAATGTCGACTACGCACCAGGGTCCAAGCGCCACTCTCGCACGCACTCGCTCGAGAACCTGGCTGAACCGCCAGTTGAGAAGCGCTACGGACGGGTTGGTCGCACAAGTGGTGCGACTCCACCACCCACGCAAGGTTCAAGGACATCGCTCGAAGATCTGTCTGCACTGCTCACGTCGATCGAAGAGGAAGGCGTAGAAGATGAAGACGAAGAAGGCGAAGACGTGCAAGAACAAGGGGGAGAAGACCAAGATTACGAAGAGTTTGCTCTCGTCGTGAATTCAGGGGGAGAGTTGCCGACATCGTTCAAGTCGGCGATGGAATCCGACGACGCCAGCAACTGGAAGGAAGCCTGCGACTCCGAGCTTGAGTCGCTCAAGAAGAACGAGACCTGGGACCTAGTCCCTTTGCCAGCCGGACGCAAGGCCATCACCAGCAAGTGGGTGTTCAAGGTCAAGGAAACCGCCGAAGGACTCGTCGAGCGGTACAAGGCTCGACTCGTTGCCAAGGGGTTCCTGCAGAAGTACGGCATCGACTTCGAAGAGACATTCGCACCCGTCGCCAAGTTCACGTCGATCCGCACCATCCTCAGCATCGCCGCTCGACACAAGCTCATGATCCATCAGATGGATGTCAAGACGGCGTTCCTGAACGGCAACCTCGACGAAGAAATCTACATGAAGCAGCCCGAAGGCTTCGTCGACCAGCGCCACCCGGACTACGTGTGCAAGCTGAAGCGCTCGCTCTACGGTCTCAAGCAGTCGCCACGCATGTGGAACCAGACCATCGACGCCTTCATGCGCAAGGTCGGCTTCACCAAGTGCGAGATGGACCACTGCGTGTACGTCAAGCGGAGCGGCTCAGCGATGATCTTCGTGGTGATCTACGTCGACGACCTCATCCTCGCCTGCAACAGCCTCGAGTTGCTCACGGCGACCAAGCGTGCACTCAGCGAACGCTTCGAGATGTCCGACCTCGGCGAACTCAAGTACTGCCTCGGCATGGAAGTTGATCAAGACCCCAAGTCCGGCGACGTGACCATGCGGCAGACCAAGTTCCTGCAGTCGATCCTGACCAAGTTCGGCATGCAAGACTGCAAACCAGTGAGGACTCCTCAAGACCCCGGACTCAAGCTGACCAAGGCCATGTGTGAAGGTGGTTGCAAGCACGAAGACACCATGAAGAACGTGCCGTACCGAAGTGCAGTCGGCGCACTCATGTACCTCATGGTCGGCACTCGACCAGACCTCGCAGCGGCAGTCGGCACACTCAGCCAGTTCGCCGCGGACCCGTGTCCAACACATTGGCAAGCTCTCAAGCGTGTGCTCCGATACCTGCAAGCGACTCCGACCTACGGCCTGCAGTTCTCGGCATCGAACGACGGAAGACTGGTCGGCTACTCCGACGCCGACTGGGCTGGCGACATCGAGTCACGTCGAAGCACCAGCGGCTACGTGTTCATGCTCAACGGCGGATGCATCAGCTGGCGCAGCAAGAAGCAGCGAACTGTCGCCCTCTCCTCGACCGAAGCAGAGTACATGGCTCTATCGGAAGCGATCCAAGAAGCCGTGTGGCTCAAGGCGTTCCTGTGCGAACTCGGCGAAGTTGCAAGCGACCAAGCGCTCACGGTGTACGAAGACAACCAAGGTGCCATCGCGTTGGCCAAGAACCCCAAGTTCCACAAGCGCACCAAGCACATCGACATTCGCTACCACTTCGTTCGTGAGAAGGTCGAGGACGGCCAAGTGTCTCTCCAGTATTGCCCGACCCAAGACATGCTTGCCGACATCATGACCAAGCCGATCCCCACTGTCCAGTTCGACGTGCTCCGCACCAAGCTTGGTGTTCAAGACGCAGTCGAGTCGAGGGGGAGTGTTGAAGATGATGCGCCTCGAACCCAGCGTCATCATTCCAGTTGAAGCTCGGCAGTTGAAGCTCGGCTGTAGAAGATTCTCCTGCAGAAGATTCTCCGTGGAAGATTCGACATGTGGAAGATTCGACATGTGGAAGATTCTCCGTCTGGTTCTGGTTTGAATCCAGTGCCACCCATCGACTTCGTTGAAGTATCCACGAAGTCAGTTTATGTTTGCATATGTTTACGATAGGTAGGACATACATTTGATTATGGTAGCGTAGGACACACACAGACGGCTTAGAGGTAGCAGTAGCGAACTAAGTCCCGATTAATTCACTTTGCATTTTGCATCCCACCAACCAAGCGACCTTCCAACAGGCGCGACCTCGTCTTGCACTGGCGGCGTGGGCTGCTTCAGTCGACACTGGAGACATGTTGAGCTTGAACAGACCCTTGCCGATGCGAGTGCCGATGGTCCGCTTGGCGCCCTTGAGAACGACGAAGCAACCGTCCTTGTCGAACGTCACGGGAGCAACGTCCTCCGTGAATCTTCCGACCGAGAACAGGTTGCGGCTGAGCTTGGGGATATGCCA
Source organism: Pythium myriotylum (assembly GCA_023091665.1). Lineage (NCBI taxonomy): Eukaryota > Oomycota > Peronosporomycetes > Pythiales > Pythiaceae > Pythium > Pythium myriotylum. The sequence continues at coordinate 2,010,191 of JALJCQ010000014.1, forward strand.
CACGTTGGTGAGCAAACCCTTCTTGACACCGCTTGGAGTCTTCATCGACATGAGAATGTCTCCCACGCCGACCGCTTGGACCGTGCCATCATCGGCCAGATGCACGTCGACTGGGTCAATCTTCTTGTAGTTCATCATGAACTGCTTGGTTCGCGACATGTGCTGAGTCGCACCCGAGTCGACCAACCACGCCGTGGATTGACTCGACTTGCCTTGGGTCTTCCCGACCGAGAACAGGTACTCGCCGGGGTCTTCATCTCGCGCAAGGTTCGCTCGCTGGAACCGTTGCCGAGGGTTGCCGTTTCCGTTGCCGTTGCCGTTGCCGCCGGAGTTGCCGTTGCCGTTGCCGTTGTCCTTGACACGCGAGTGGCACTCCGCGGCCCAATGACCGATCTTGCCGCAGTAGTTGCACGTGCCAGTCTTCTTGACTGCACGGCCCTTGGGCTTCGCGTCACTTGTCATGAATGCTTGGCCAAGCGTGGCTCCGTCGCCACCTTGCTCCTTGCGCTTCATGTCTTCATGGAGCAGCCGAGACGTCACGAGTTCCCACGTGAGCGCGTCGACACGCGACTCCAACGCCGTGATGAGGAACTGGTACGACTCGCTGAGACTGCCGAGAAGCGTGATCACCAAGTCGTCTTCGCTGACCGGAGCGCCGACTGCGTCGAGTTGCTCGGCCAGGGTCTTGAGCTTGTTGATGTGCGTGAGCACATCGTCACCTTCTTCCATCATGGTCGTGAAGAAACGACGACGAAGAAAGAGCTTGTTGGCAAGGCTCTTCTTCTCGAAGTGTTCTTCCAGTCTTGACCATGCATCTTGCGCACCACTCGCCGACCGAACCAGCGGGAGCTGCGAGTCTTCCATCGCGAGACAGATCATCGCGAGCGCCTTGCGAGACTTCTTCTTGAAGAGGGCTCGGTCCGCGTCGGTCTGGCACTGCTCGAGTTTGACCTCTCCACAGACAACTTCCCAGACGTCGCGTTCTTCGAGCACCATCTGCATCTTGAACTTCCATGTGTGGAAGTTGGTTCCGTCGAACTTGTTGATGCGGGCTGGGGTGGTCGAATCCATGGCGAAGGCTGGGGAGGCGAAGTCGGTGGAGGCAGAGTCGGCTGGGCTTGGGCTCATAACCTGTTGGAAGGTCGCTTGGTTGGTGGGATGCAAAATGCAAAGTGAATTGATCGGGACTTAGTTCGCTGCTGCTACCTCTAAGCCGTCTGTGTGTGTCCTACGCTACCATTATCAAATGTATGTCCTACCTATCGTAAACATATGCAAACATAAACTGACTTCGTGGATACTTCAACGAAGTCGATGGGTGGCACTGGATTCAAACCAGAACCAGACGGAGAATCTTCCACATGTCGAATCTTCCACATGTCGAATCTTCCACGGAGAATCTTCTGCAGGAGAATCTTCTACAGCCGAGCTTCAACTGCCGAGCTTCAACTGGAATGATGACGCTGGGTTCGAGGCGCATCATCTTCAACAAGTTGAACGGTGTGGCGGAGCGCATGAACCGAACCATCGGTGAGTGTGGTCGTTGCAAGCTCCACCATGCCAACTTGTCCGACGAGTACTGGGGCGAAGCCGTCATGACTGCAGTCGAAGTTCGCAACCGACTTCCGACCCGCGCTCAAGACTTGTACAAGTCGCCGTACGAAGAATGGTACGGGAAGAAGCCCTTGCTCGCCAACTTCAAGGTGTTCGGCTGCCATGCGTACGTCCACGTGCCGAAGGAGAAGCGGTCGAAGTTCGACGCCCGAGCCATCTTGTGTCGGTTCCTCGGCTACTCGGACCACGAGAAGGCGTATCGGTTTGAAGAAATCGCAACCGGTCGGATCGTCATCAGTCGAGACGCGCAGTTCATGGAAGACACGTTCGACGACGGCAAGCGCGAAGAACCCTGGAGCAAGTCCGTCGAGTTCCGCGACGATGAAGATGATGAGGATCAGGATGAAGCAACCGACAACCAAGATGATGAAGACATGGGTGAGCAGCCAGCCTCACCAGCACCAAGTCAGCGCAGCTACGAGCGACCGGAGTGGCAACAGGGCCAGCGGTCGCAGCGTCCAGCAGCACCAGCATCGGCCCAGCAGCCGAATGTCGACTACGCACCAGGGTCCAAGCGCCACTCTCGCACGCACTCGCTCGAGAACCTGGCTGAACCGCCAGTTGAGAAGCGCTACGGACGGGTTGGTCGCACAAGTGGTGCGACTCCACCACCCACGCAAGGTCCAAGGACATCGCTCGAAGATCTGTCTGCACTGCTCACGTCGATCGAAGAGGAAGGCGTAGAAGATGAAGATGAAGAAGGCGAAGACGTGCAAGAACAAGGGGGAGAAGACCAAGACCACGAAGAGTTTGCTCTCGTCGTGAATTCAGGGGGAGAGTTGCCGACATCGTTCAAGTCGGCGATGGAATCCGACGACGCCAGCAACTGGAAGGAAGCCTGCGACTCCGAGCTCGAGTCGCTCAAGAAGAACGAGACATGGGACCTAGTCCCTTTGCCAGCCGGACGCAAGGCCATCACCAGCAAGTGGGTGTTCAAGGTCAAGGAAACCGCCGAAGGACTTGTCGAACGGTACAAGGCTCGACTCGTTGCCAAGGGGTTCCTGCAGAAGTACGGCATCGACTTCGAAGAGACATTCGCACCCGTCGCCAAGTTCACGTCGATCCGCACCATCCTCAGCATCGCCGCTCGACACAAGCTCATGATCCATCAGATGGATGTCAAGACGGCGTTCCTGAACGGCAACCTCGACGAAGAAATCTACATGAAGCAGCCCGAAGGCTTCGTCGACCAGCGCCACCCCGACTACGTGTGTGTTGAAGATGATGCGCCTCGAACCCAGCGTCATCATTCCAGTTGAAGCTCGGCAGTTGAAGCTCGGCTGTAGAAGATTCTCCTGCAGAAGATTCTCCGTGGAAGATTCGACATGTGGAAGATTCGACATGTGGAAGATTCTCCGTCTGGTTCTGGTTTGAATCCAGTGCCACCCATCGACTTCGTTGAAGTATCCACGAAGTCAGTTTATGTTTGCATATGTTTACGATAGGTAGGACATACATTTGATTATGGTAGCGTAGGACACACACAGACGGCTTAGAGGTAGCAGTAGCGAACTAAGTCCCGATCAATTCACTTTGCATTTTGCATCCCACCAACCAAGCGACCTTTCAACAGGTTATGAGCCCAAGCCCAGCCGACTCTGCCTCCACCGACTTCGCCTCCCCAGCCTTCGCCATGGATTCGACCACCCCAGCCCGCATCAACAAGTTCGACGGAACCAACTTCCACACATGGAAGTTCAAGATGCAGATGGTGCTCGAAGAACGCGACGTCTGGGAAGTTGTCTGTGGAGAGGTCAAACTCGAGCAGTGCCAGACCGACGCGGACCGAGCCCTCTTCAAGAAGAAGTCTCGCAAGGCGCTCGCGATGATCTGTCTCGCGATGGAAGACTCGCAGCTCCCGCTGGTTCGGTCGGCGAGTGGTGCGCAAGATGCATGGTCAAGACTGGAAGAACACTTCGAGAAGAAGAGCCTTGCCAACAAGCTCTTTCTTCGTCGTCGTTTCTTCACGACCATGATGGAAGAAGGTGACGATGTGCTCACGCACATCAACAAGCTCAAGACCCTGGCCGAGCAACTCGACGCAGTCGGCGCTCCGGTCAGCGAAGACGACTTGGTGATCACGCTTCTCGGCAGTCTCAGCGAGTCGTACCAGTTCCTCATCACGGCGTTGGAGTCGCGTGTCGACGCGCTCACGTGGGAACTCGTGACGTCTCGGCTGCTCCATGAAGACATGAAGCGCAAGGAGCAAGGTGGCGACGGAGCCACGCTTGGCCAAGCGTTCATGACAAGTGACGCGAAGCCCAAGGGCCGTGCAGTCAAGAAGACTGGCACGTGCAACTACTGCGGCAAGATCGGTCATTGGGCCGCGGAGTGCCACTCGCGTGTCAAGGACAACGGCAACGGCAACGGCAACTCCGGCGGCAACGGCAACGGCAACGGAAACGGCAACCCTCGGCAACGGTTCCAGCGAGCCAACCTTGCGCGAGATGAAGACCCCGGCGAGTACCTGTTCTCGGTCGGGAAGACCCAAGGCAAGTCGAGTCAATCCACGGCGTGGTTGGTCGACTCGGGTGCGACTCAGCACATGTCGCGAACCAAGCAGTTCATGATGAACTACAAGAAGATTGACCCAGTCGACGTGCATCTGGCCGATGATGGCACGGTCCAAGCGGTTGGCGTGGGAGACATTCTCATGTCGATGAAGACTCCAAGCGGTGTCAAGAAGGGTTTGCTCACCAACGTGTGGCATATCCCCAAGCTCAGCCGCAACCTGTTCTCGGTCGGAAGATTCACGGAGGACGTTGCTCCCGTGACGTTCGACAAGGACGGTTGCTTCGTCGTTCTCAAGGGCGCCAAGCGGACCATCGGCACTCGTATCGGCAAGGGTCTGTTCAAGCTCAACATGTCTCCAGTGTCGACTGAAGCAGCCCACGCCGCCAGTACAAGACGAGGTCGCGCCATGTCCAAGTCGTACCTGTGGCACCTCCGACTCGGTCACATCGGCTTCAGCGGTCTCGAAGCCATCGTCAAGAAGGACCTCGCCGACGGACTCGATATCGGGTCTGTGCAGGAGTGGGAGGTCTGTGAAGGCTGTGCACTCGGCAAGCTGACTCGCGTCAAGTTCCAGTCGGGCACGACCAAGCGGTCTGCGAATCTGCTTGACGTCGTGTACAGCGATGTGGCCGGCCCCATGAAGACTCCGACTTTCGGTGGCATGAAGTACTTTGCCACCTTCACCGACGACAAGTCTCGACTGTGCAAGTTGTACCTGATGCGGTCCAAGGACGAAGTCTACGACAAGTTCGTCGAGTTCGTCAACTGGGCCGAGAACCAAACCGGTCGTCGAGTCAAGGTGCTTCGAACCGACGGCGGCGGCGAGTACCAGTCGGCCAAACTTGCCAAGTTCTGCCGCAAGCGTGGCATCGAGCACGACGTCACGCCGCCATACACGCCTCAGTTGAACGGTGTGGCGGAGCGCATGAACCGAACCATCGGTGAGTGTGGTCGTTGCAAGCTCCACCATGCCAACTTGTCCGACGAGTACTGGGGCGAAGCCGTCATGACTGCAGTCGAAGTTCGCAACCGACTTCCGACCCGCGCTCAAGACTTGTACAAGTCGCCGTACGAAGAATGGTACGGGAAGAAGCCCTTGCTCGCCAACTTCAAGGTGTTCGGCTGCCATGCGTACGTCCACGTGCCGAAGGAGAAGCGGTCGAAGTTCGACGCCCGAGCCATCTTGTGTCGGTTCCTCGGCTACTCGGACCACGAGAAGGCGTATCGGTTTGAAGAAATCGCAACCGGTCGGATCGTCATCAGTCGAGACGCGCAGTTCATGGAAGACACGTTCGACGACGGCAAGCGCGAAGAACCCTGGAGCAAGTCCGTCGAGTTCCGCGACGATGAAGATGATGAGGATCAGGATGAAGCAACCGACAACCAAGATGATGAAGACATGGGTGAGCAGCCAGCCTCACCAGCACCAAGTCAGCGCAGCTACGAGCGACCGGAGTGGCAACAGGGCCAGCGGTCGCAGCGTCCAGCAGCACCAGCATCGGCCCAGCAGCCGAATGTCGACTACGCACCAGGGTCCAAGCGCCACTCTCGCACGCACTCGCTCGAGAACCTGGCTGAACCGCCAGTTGAGAAGCGCTACGGACGGGTTGGTCGCACAAGTGGTGCGACTCCACCACCCACGCAAGGTCCAAGGACATCGCTCGAAGATCTGTCTGCACTGCTCACGTCGATCGAAGAGGAAGGCGTAGAAGATGAAGATGAAGAAGGCGAAGACGTGCAAGAACAAGGGGGAGAAGACCAAGACCACGAAGAGTTTGCTCTCGTCGTGAATTCAGGGGGAGAGTTGCCGACATCGTTCAAGTCGGCGATGGAATCCGACGACGCCAGCAACTGGAAGGAAGCCTGCGACTCCGAGCTCGAGTCGCTCAAGAAGAACGAGACCTGGGACCTAGTCCCTTTGCCAGCCGGACGCAAGGCCATCACCAGCAAGTGGGTGTTCAAGGTCAAGGAAACCGCCGAAGGACTTGTCGAACGGTACAAGGCTCGACTCGTTGCCAAGGGGTTCCTGCAGAAGTACGGCATCGACTTCGAAGAGACATTCGCACCCGTCGCCAAGTTCACGTCGATCCGCACCATCCTCAGCATCGCCGCTCGACACAAGCTCATGATCCATCAGATGGATGTCAAGACGGCGTTCCTGAACGGCAACCTCGACGAAGAAATCTACATGAAGCAGCCCGAAGGCTTCGTCGACCAGCGCCACCCCGACTACGTGTGCAAGCTCAAGCGCTCGCTCTACGGTCTCAAGCAGTCGCCACGCATGTGGAACCAGACCATCGACGCCTTCATGCGCAAGGTCGGCTTCACCAAGTGCGAGATGGACCACTGCGTGTACGTCAAGCGGAGCGGCTCAGCGATGATCTTCGTGGTGATCTACGTCGACGACCTCATCCTCGCCTGCAACAGCCTCGAGTTGCTCACGGCGACCAAGCGTGCATTCAGCGAACGCTTCGAGATGTCCGACCTCGGCGAACTCAAGTACTGCCTCGGCATGGAAGTTGATCAAGACCCCAAGTCCGGCGACGTGACCATGCGGCAGACCAAGTTCCTGCAGTCGATCCTGACCAAGTTCGGCATGCAAGACTGCAAACCAGTGAGGACCCCTCAAGACCCCGGACTCAAGCTGACCAAGGCCATGTGTGAAGGTGGTTGCAAGCACGAAGACACCATGAAGAACGTGCCGTACCGAAGTGCAGTCGGCGCACTGATGTACCTCATGGTCGGCACTCGACCAGACCTCGCAGCGGCAGTCGGCACACTCAGCCAGTTCGCCGCGGACCCGTGTCCAACACACTGGCAAGCTCTCAAGCGTGTGCTCCGGTATCTGCAAGCGACTCCGACCTACGGCCTGCAGTTCTCGGCATCGAACGACGGAAGACTGGTCGGCTACTCCGACGCCGACTGGGCTGGCGACATCGAGTCACGTCGAAGCACCAGCGGCTACGTGTTCATGCTCAACGGCGGATGCATCAGCTGGCGCAGCAAGAAGCAGCGAACTGTCGCCCTCTCCTCGACCGAAGCAGAGTACATGGCTCTATCGGAAGCGATCCAAGAAGCCGTGTGGCTCAAGGCGTTCCTGTGCGAACTCGGCGAAGTTGCAAGCGACCAAGCGCTCACGGTGTACGAAGACAACCAAGGTGCGATCGCGTTGGCCAAGAACCCCGAGTTCCACAAGCGCACCAAGCACATCGACATTCGCTATCACTTCGTTCGTGAGAAGGTCGAGGACGGTCAAGTGTCTCTCCAGTATTGCCCGACCCAAGACATGCTTGCCGACATCATGACCAAGCCGATCCCCACTGTCCAGTTCGACGTGCTCCGCACCAAGCTTGGTGTTCAAGACGCAGTCGAGTCGAGGGGGAGTGTTGAAGATGATGCGCCTCGAACCCAGCGTCATCATTCCAGTTGAAGCTCGGCAGTTGAAGCTCGGCTGTAGAAGATTCTCCTGCAGAAGATTCTCCGTGGAAGATTCGACATGTGGAAGATTCGACATGTGGAAGATTCTCCGTCTGGTTCTGGTTTGAATCCAGTGCCACCCATCGACTTCGTTGAAGTATCCACGAAGTCAGTTTATGTTTGCATATGTTTACGATAGGTAGGACATACATTTGATTATGGTAGCGTAGGACACACACAGACGGCTTAGAGGTAGCAGTAGCGAACTAAGTCCCGATCAATTCACTTTGCATTTTGCATCCCACCAACCAAGCGACCTTTCAACAGTGTGCAAGCTCAAGCGCTCGCTCTACGGTCTCAAGCAGTCGCCACGCATGTGGAACCAGACCATCGACGCCTTCATGCGCAAGGTCGGCTTCACCAAGTGCGAGATGGACCACTGCGTGTACGTCAAGCGGAGCGGCTCAGCGATGATCTTCGTGGTGATCTACGTCGACGACCTCATCCTCGCCTGCAACAGCCTCGAGTTGCTCACGGCGACCAAGCGTGCACTCAGCGAACGCTTCGAGATGTCCGACCTCGGCGAACTCAAGTACTGCCTCGGCATGGAAGTTGATCAAGACCCCAAGTCCGGCGACGTGACCATGCGGCAGACCAAGTTCCTGCAGTCGATCCTGACCAAGTTCGGCATGCAAGACTGCAAACCAGTGAGGACCCCTCAAGACCCCGGACTCAAGCTGACCAAGGCCATGTGTGAAGGTGGTTGCAAGCACGAAGACACCATGAAGAACGTGCCGTACCGAAGTGCAGTCGGCGCACTCATGTACCTCATGGTCGGCACTCGACCAGACCTCGCAGCGGCAGTCGGCACACTCAGCCAGTTCGCCGCGGACCCGTGTCCAACACACTGGCAAGCTCTCAAGCGTGTGCTCCGGTATCTGCAAGCGACTCCGACCTACGGCCTGCAGTTCTCGGCATCGAACGACGGAAGACTGGTCGGCTACTCCGACGCCGACTGGGCTGGCGACATCGAGTCACGTCGAAGCACCAGCGGCTACGTGTTCATGCTCAACGGCGGATGCATCAGCTGGCGCAGCAAGAAGCAGCGAACTGTCGCCCTCTCCTCGACCGAAGCAGAGTACATGGCTCTATCGGAAGCGATCCAAGAAGCCGTGTGGCTCAAGGCGTTCCTGTGCGAACTCGGCGAAGTTGCAAGCGACCAAGCGCTCACGGTGTACGAAGACAACCAAGGTGCGATCGCGTTGGCCAAGAACCCCGAGTTCCACAAGCGCACCAAGCACATCGACATTCGCTATCACTTCGTTCGTGAGAAGGTCGAGGACGGTCAAGTGTCTCTCCAGTATTGCCCGACCCAAGACATGCTTGCCGACATCATGACCAAGCCGATCCCCACTGTCCAGTTCGACGTGCTCCGCACCAAGCTTGGTGTTCAAGACGCAGTCGAGTCGAGGGGGAGTGTTGAAGATGATGCGCCTCGAACCCAGCGTCATCATTCCAGTTGAAGCTCGGCAGTTGAAGCTCGTGTTGAAGATGATGCGCCTCGAACCCAGCGTCATCATTCCAGTTGAAGCTCGGCAGTTGAAGCTCGGCTGTAGAAGATTCTCCTGCAGAAGATTCTCCGTGGAAGATTCGACATGTGGAAGATTCGACATGTGGAAGATTCTCCGTCTGGTTCTGGTTTGAATCCAGTGCCACCCATCGACTTCGTTGAAGTATCCACGAAGTCAGTTTATGTTTGCATATGTTTACGATAGGTAGGACATACATTTGATTATGGTAGCGTAGGACACACACAGACGGCTTAGAGGTAGCAGTAGCGAACTAAGTCCCGATCAATTCACTTTGCATTTTGCATCCCACCAACCAAGCGACCTTTCAACAGGTTATGAGCCCAAGCCCAGCCGACTCTGCCTCCACCGACTTCGCCTCCCCAGCCTTCGCCATGGATTCGACCACCCCAGCCCGCATCAACAAGTTCGACGGAACCAACTTCCACACATGGAAGTTCAAGATGCAGATGGTGCTCGAAGAACGCGACGTCTGGGAAGTTGTCTGTGGAGAGGTCAAACTCGAGCAGTGCCAGACCGACGCGGACCGAGCCCTCTTCAAGAAGAAGTCTCGCAAGGCGCTCGCGATGATCTGTCTCGCGATGGAAGACTCGCAGCTCCCGCTGGTTCGGTCGGCGAGTGGTGCGCAAGATGCATGGTCAAGACTGGAAGAACACTTCGAGAAGAAGAGCCTTGCCAACAAGCTCTTTCTTCGTCGTCGTTTCTTCACGACCATGATGGAAGAAGGTGACGATGTGCTCACGCACATCAACAAGCTCAAGACCCTGGCCGAGCAACTCGACGCAGTCGGCGCTCCGGTCAGCGAAGACGACTTGGTGATCACGCTTCTCGGCAGTCTCAGCGAGTCGTACCAGTTCCTCATCACGGCGTTGGAGTCGCGTGTCGACGCGCTCACGTGGGAACTCGTGACGTCTCGGCTGCTCCATGAAGACATGAAGCGCAAGGAGCAAGGTGGCGACGGAGCCACGCTTGGCCAAGCGTTCATGACAAGTGACGCGAAGCCCAAGGGCCGTGCAGTCAAGAAGACTGGCACGTGCAACTACTGCGGCAAGATCGGTCATTGGGCCGCGGAGTGCCACTCGCGTGTCAAGGACAACGGCAACGGCAACGGCAACTCCGGCGGCAACGGCAACGGCAACGGAAACGGCAACCCTCGGCAACGGTTCCAGCGAGCCAACCTTGCGCGAGATGAAGACCCCGGCGAGTACCTGTTCTCGGTCGGGAAGACCCAAGGCAAGTCGAGTCAATCCACGGCGTGGTTGGTCGACTCGGGTGCGACTCAGCACATGTCGCGAACCAAGCAGTTCATGATGAACTACAAGAAGATTGACCCAGTCGACGTGCATCTGGCCGATGATGGCACGGTCCAAGCGGTTGGCGTGGGAGACATTCTCATGTCGATGAAGACTCCAAGCGGTGTCAAGAAGGGTTTGCTCACCAACGTGTGGCATATCCCCAAGCTCAGCCGCAACCTGTTCTCGGTCGGAAGATTCACGGAGGACGTTGCTCCCGTGACGTTCGACAAGGACGGTTGCTTCGTCGTTCTCAAGGGCGCCAAGCGGACCATCGGCACTCGTATCGGCAAGGGTCTGTTCAAGCTCAACATGTCTCCAGTGTCGACTGAAGCAGCCCACGCCGCCAGTACAAGACGAGGTCGCGCCATGTCCAAGTCGTACCTGTGGCACCTCCGACTCGGTCACATCGGCTTCAGCGGTCTCGAAGCCATCGTCAAGAAGGACCTCGCCGACGGACTCGATATCGGGTCTGTGCAGGAGTGGGAGGTCTGTGAAGGCTGTGCACTCGGCAAGCTGACTCGCGTCAAGTTCCAGTCGGGCACGACCAAGCGGTCTGCGAATCTGCTTGACGTCGTGTACAGCGATGTGGCCGGCCCCATGAAGACTCCGACTTTCGGTGGCATGAAGTACTTTGCCACCTTCACCGACGACAAGTCTCGACTGTGCAAGTTGTACCTGATGCGGTCCAAGGACGAAGTCTACGACAAGTTCGTCGAGTTCGTCAACTGGGCCGAGAACCAAACCGGTCGTCGAGTCAAGGTGCTTCGAACCGACGGCGGCGGCGAGTACCAGTCGGCCAAACTTGCCAAGTTCTGCCGCAAGCGTGGCATCGAGCACGACGTCACGCCGCCATACACGCCTCAGTTGAACGGTGTGGCGGAGCGCATGAACCGAACCATCGGTGAGTGTGGTCGTTGCAAGCTCCACCATGCCAACTTGTCCGACGAGTACTGGGGCGAAGCCGTCATGACTGCAGTCGAAGTTCGCAACCGACTTCCGACCCGCGCTCAAGACTTGTACAAGTCGCCGTACGAAGAATGGTACGGGAAGAAGCCCTTGCTCGCCAACTTCAAGGTGTTCGGCTGCCATGCGTACGTCCACGTGCCGAAGGAGAAGCGGTCGAAGTTCGACGCCCGAGCCATCTTGTGTCGGTTCCTCGGCTACTCGGACCACGAGAAGGCGTATCGGTTTGAAGAAATCGCAACCGGTCGGATCGTCATCAGTCGAGACGCGCAGTTCATGGAAGACACGTTCGACGACGGCAAGCGCGAAGAACCCTGGAGCAAGTCCGTCGAGTTCCGCGACGATGAAGATGATGAGGATCAGGATGAAGCAACCGACAACCAAGATGATGAAGACATGGGTGAGCAGCCAGCCTCACCAGCACCAAGTCAGCGCAGCTACGAGCGACCGGAGTGGCAACAGGGCCAGCGGTCGCAGCGTCCAGCAGCACCAGCATCGGCCCAGCAGCCGAATGTCGACTACGCACCAGGGTCCAAGCGCCACTCTCGCACGCACTCGCTCGAGAACCTGGCTGAACCGCCAGTTGAGAAGCGCTACGGACGGGTTGGTCGCACAAGTGGTGCGACTCCACCACCCACGCAAGGTCCAAGGACATCGCTCGAAGATCTGTCTGCACTGCTCACGTCGATCGAAGAGGAAGGCGTAGAAGATGAAGATGAAGAAGGCGAAGACGTGCAAGAACAAGGGGGAGAAGACCAAGACCACGAAGAGTTTGCTCTCGTCGTGAATTCAGGGGGAGAGTTGCCGACATCGTTCAAGTCGGCGATGGAATCCGACGACGCCAGCAACTGGAAGGAAGCCTGCGACTCCGAGCTCGAGTCGCTCAAGAAGAACGAGACCTGGGACCTAGTCCCTTTGCCAGCCGGACGCAAGGCCATCACCAGCAAGTGGGTGTTCAAGGTCAAGGAAACCGCCGAAGGACTTGTCGAACGGTACAAGGCTCGACTCGTTGCCAAGGGGTTCCTGCAGAAGTACGGCATCGACTTCGAAGAGACATTCGCACCCGTCGCCAAGTTCACGTCGATCCGCACCATCCTCAGCATCGCCGCTCGACACAAGCTCATGATCCATCAGATGGATGTCAAGACGGCGTTCCTGAACGGCAACCTCGACGAAGAAATCTACATGAAGCAGCCCGAAGGCTTCGTCGACCAGCGCCACCCCGACTACGTGTGCAAGCTCAAGCGCTCGCTCTACGGTCTCAAGCAGTCGCCCCGCATGTGGAACCAGACCATCGACGCCTTCATGCGCAAGGTCGGCTTCACCAAGTGCGAGATGGACCACTGCGTGTACGTCAAGCGGAGCGGCTCAGCGATGATCTTCGTGGTGATCTACGTCGACGACCTCATCCTCGCCTGCAACAGCCTCGAGTTGCTCACGGCGACCAAGCGTGCATTCAGCGAACGCTTCGAGATGTCCGACCTCGGCGAACTCAAGTACTGCCTCGGCATGGAAGTTGATCAAGACCCCAAGTCCGGCGACGTGACCATGCGGCAGACCAAGTTCCTGCAGTCGATCCTGACCAAGTTCGGCATGCAAGACTGCAAACCAGTGAGGACCCCTCAAGACCCCGGACTCAAGCTGACCAAGGCCATGTGTGAAGGTGGTTGCAAGCACGAAGACACCATGAAGAACGTGCCGTACCGAAGTGCAGTCGGCGCACTGATGTACCTCATGGTCGGCACTCGACCAGACCTCGCAGCGGCAGTCGGCACACTCAGCCAGTTCGCCGCGGACCCGTGTCCAACACACTGGCAAGCTCTCAAGCGTGTGCTCCGGTATCTGCAAGCGACTCCGACCTACGGCCTGCAGTTCTCGGCATCGAACGACGGAAGACTGGTCGGCTACTCCGACGCCGACTGGGCTGGCGACATCGAGTCACGTCGAAGCACCAGCGGCTACGTGTTCATGCTCAACGGCGGATGCATCAGCTGGCGCAGCAAGAAGCAGCGAACTGTCGCCCTCTCCTCGACCGAAGCAGAGTACATGGCTCTATCGGAAGCGATCCAAGAAGCCGTGTGGCTCAAGGCGTTCCTGTGCGAACTCGGCGAAGTTGCAAGCGACCAAGCGCTCACGGTGTACGAAGACAACCAAGGTGCGATCGCGTTGGCCAAGAACCCCGAGTTCCACAAGCGCACCAAGCACATCGACATTCGCTATCACTTCGTTCGTGAGAAGGTCGAGGACGGTCAAGTGTCTCTCCAGTATTGCCCGACCCAAGACATGCTTGCCGACATCATGACCAAGCCGATCCCCACTGTCCAGTTCGACGTGCTCCGCACCAAGCTTGGTGTTCAAGACGCAGTCGAGTCGAGGGGGAGTGTTGAAGATGATGCGCCTCGAACCCAGCGTCATCATTCCAGTTGAAGCTCGGCAGTTGAAGCTCGGCTGTAGAAGATTCTCCTGCAGAAGATTCTCCGTGGAAGATTCGACATGTGGAAGATTCGACATGTGGAAGATTCTCCGTCTGGTTCTGGTTTGAATCCAGTGCCACCCATCGACTTCGTTGAAGTATCCACGAAGTCAGTTTATGTTTGCATATGTTTACGATAGGTAGGACATACATTTGATTATGGTAGCGTAGGACACACACAGACGGCTTAGAGGTAGCAGTAGCGAACTAAGTCCCGATCAATTCACTTTGCATTTTGCATCCCACCAACCAAGCGACCTTTCAACAGCTCGGCTGTAAAAGATTCTCCTGCAGAAGATTCTCCGTGGAAGATTCGACATGTGGAAGATTCGACATGTGGAAGATTCTCCGTCTGGTTCTGGTTTGAATCCAGTGCCACCCATCGACTTCGTTGAAGTATCCACGAAGTCAGTTTATGTTTGCATATGTTTACGATAGGTAGGACATACATTTGATTATGGTAGCGTAGGACACACACAGACGGCTTAGAGGTAGCAGTAGCGAACTAAGTCCCGATCAATTCACTTTGCATTTTGCATCCCACCAACCAAGCGACCTTTCAACAGGTTATGAGCCCAAGCCCAGCCGACTCTGCCTCCACCGACTTCGCCTCCCCAGCCTTCGCCATGGATTCGACCACCCCAGCCCGCATCAACAAGTTCGACGGAACCAACTTCCACACATGGAAGTTCAAGATGCAGATGGTGCTCGAAGAACGCGACGTCTGGGAAGTTGTCTGTGGAGAGGTCAAACTCGAGCAGTGCCAGACCGACGCGGACCGAGCCCTCTTCAAGAAGAAGTCTCGCAAGGCGCTCGCGATGATCTGTCTCGCGATGGAAGACTCGCAGCTCCCGCTGGTTCGGTCGGCGAGTGGTGCGCAAGATGCATGGTCAAGACTGGAAGAACACTTCGAGAAGAAGAGCCTTGCCAACAAGCTCTTTCTTCGTCGTCGTTTCTTCACGACCATGATGGAAGAAGGTGACGATGTGCTCACGCACATCAACAAGCTCAAGACCCTGGCCGAGCAACTCGACGCAGTCGGCGCTCCGGTCAGCGAAGACGACTTGGTGATCACGCTTCTCGGCAGTCTCAGCGAGTCGTACCAGTTCCTCATCACGGCGTTGGAGTCGCGTGTCGACGCGCTCACGTGGGAACTCGTGACGTCTCGGCTGCTCCATGAAGACATGAAGCGCAAGGAGCAAGGTGGCGACGGAGCCACGCTTGGCCAAGCGTTCATGACAAGTGACGCGAAGCCCAAGGGCCGTGCAGTCAAGAAGACTGGCACGTGCAACTACTGCGGCAAGATCGGTCATTGGGCCGCGGAGTGCCACTCGCGTGTCAAGGACAACGGCAACGGCAACGGCAACTCCGGCGGCAACGGCAACGGCAACGGAAACGGCAACCCTCGGCAACGGTTCCAGCGAGCCAACCTTGCGCGAGATGAAGACCCCGGCGAGTACCTGTTCTCGGTCGGGAAGACCCAAGGCAAGTCGAGTCAATCCACGGCGTGGTTGGTCGACTCGGGTGCGACTCAGCACATGTCGCGAACCAAGCAGTTCATGATGAACTACAAGAAGATTGACCCAGTCGACGTGCATCTGGCCGATGATGGCACGGTCCAAGCGGTTGGCGTGGGAGACATTCTCATGTCGATGAAGACTCCAAGCGGTGTCAAGAAGGGTTTGCTCACCAACGTGTGGCATATCCCCAAGCTCAGCCGCAACCTGTTCTCGGTCGGAAGATTCACGGAGGACGTTGCTCCCGTGACGTTCGACAAGGACGGTTGCTTCGTCGTTCTCAAGGGCGCCAAGCGGACCATCGGCACTCGTATCGGCAAGGGTCTGTTCAAGCTCAACATGTCTCCAGTGTCGACTGAAGCAGCCCACGCCGCCAGTACAAGACGAGGTCGCGCCATGTCCAAGTCGTACCTGTGGCACCTCCGACTCGGTCACATCGGCTTCAGCGGTCTCGAAGCCATCGTCAAGAAGGACCTCGCCGACGGACTCGATATCGGGTCTGTGCAGGAGTGGGAGGTCTGTGAAGGCTGTGCACTCGGCAAGCTGACTCGCGTCAAGTTCCAGTCGGGCACGACCAAGCGGTCTGCGAATCTGCTTGACGTCGTGTACAGCGATGTGGCCGGCCCCATGAAGACTCCGACTTTCGGTGGCATGAAGTACTTTGCCACCTTCACCGACGACAAGTCTCGACTGTGCAAGTTGTACCTGATGCGGTCCAAGGACGAAGTCTACGACAAGTTCGTCGAGTTCGTCAACTGGGCCGAGAACCAAACCGGTCGTCGAGTCAAGGTGCTTCGAACCGACGGCGGCGGCGAGTACCAGTCGGCCAAACTTGCCAAGTTCTGCCGCAAGCGTGGCATCGAGCACGACGTCACGCCGCCATACACGCCTCAGTTGAACGGTGTGGCGGAGCGCATGAACCGAACCATCGGTGAGTGTGGTCGTTGCAAGCTCCACCATGCCAACTTGTCCGACGAGTACTGGGGCGAAGCCGTCATGACTGCAGTCGAAGTTCGCAACCGACTTCCGACCCGCGCTCAAGACTTGTACAAGTCGCCGTACGAAGAATGGTACGGGAAGAAGCCCTTGCTCGCCAACTTCAAGGTGTTCGGCTGCCATGCGTACGTCCACGTGCCGAAGGAGAAGCGGTCGAAGTTCGACGCCCGAGCCATCTTGTGTCGGTTCCTCGGCTACTCGGACCACGAGAAGGCGTATCGGTTTGAAGAAATCGCAACCGGTCGGATCGTCATCAGTCGAGACGCGCAGTTCATGGAAGACACGTTCGACGACGGCAAGCGCGAAGAACCCTGGAGCAAGTCCGTCGAGTTCCGCGACGATGAAGATGATGAGGATCAGGATGAAGCAACCGACAACCAAGATGATGAAGACATGGGTGAGCAGCCAGCCTCACCAGCACCAAGTCAGCGCAGCTACGAGCGACCGGAGTGGCAACAGGGCCAGCGGTCGCAGCGTCCAGCAGCACCAGCATCGGCCCAGCAGCCGAATGTCGACTACGCACCAGGGTCCAAGCGCCACTCTCGCACGCACTCGCTCGAGAACCTGGCTGAACCGCCAGTTGAGAAGCGCTACGGACGGGTTGGTCGCACAAGTGGTGCGACTCCACCACCCACGCAAGGTCCAAGGACATCGCTCGAAGATCTGTCTGCACTGCTCACGTCGATCGAAGAGGAAGGCGTAGAAGATGAAGATGAAGAAGGCGAAGACGTGCAAGAACAAGGGGGAGAAGACCAAGACCACGAAGAGTTTGCTCTCGTCGTGAATTCAGGGGGAGAGTTGCCGACATCGTTCAAGTCGGCGATGGAATCCGACGACGCCAGCAACTGGAAGGAAGCCTGCGACTCCGAGCTCGAGTCGCTCAAGAAGAACGAGACCTGGGACCTAGTCCCTTTGCCAGCCGGACGCAAGGCCATCACCAGCAAGTGGGTGTTCAAGGTCAAGGAAACCGCCGAAGGACTTGTCGAACGGTACAAGGCTCGACTCGTTGCCAAGGGGTTCCTGCAGAAGTACGGCATCGACTTCGAAGAGACATTCGCACCCGTCGCCAAGTTCACGTCGATCCGCACCATCCTCAGCATCGCCGCTCGACACAAGCTCATGATCCATCAGATGGATGTCAAGACGGCGTTCCTGAACGGCAACCTCGACGAAGAAATCTACATGAAGCAGCCCGAAGGCTTCGTCGACCAGCGCCACCCCGACTACGTGTGCAAGCTCAAGCGCTCGCTCTACGGTCTCAAGCAGTCGCCCCGCATGTGGAACCAGACCATCGACGCCTTCATGCGCAAGGTCGGCTTCACCAAGTGCGAGATGGACCACTGCGTGTACGTCAAGCGGAGCGGCTCAGCGATGATCTTCGTGGTGATCTACGTCGACGACCTCATCCTCGCCTGCAACAGCCTCGAGTTGCTCACGGCGACCAAGCGTGCATTCAGCGAACGCTTCGAGATGTCCGACCTCGGCGAACTCAAGTACTGCCTCGGCATGGAAGTTGATCAAGACCCCAAGTCCGGCGACGTGACCATGCGGCAGACCAAGTTCCTGCAGTCGATCCTGACCAAGTTCGGCATGCAAGACTGCAAACCAGTGAGGACCCCTCAAGACCCCGGACTCAAGCTGACCAAGGCCATGTGTGAAGGTGGTTGCAAGCACGAAGACACCATGAAGAACGTGCCGTACCGAAGTGCAGTCGGCGCACTGATGTACCTCATGGTCGGCACTCGACCAGACCTCGCAGCGGCAGTCGGCACACTCAGCCAGTTCGCCGCGGACCCGTGTCCAACACACTGGCAAGCTCTCAAGCGTGTGCTCCGGTATCTGCAAGCGACTCCGACCTACGGCCTGCAGTTCTCGGCATCGAACGACGGAAGACTGGTCGGCTACTCCGACGCCGACTGGGCTGGCGACATCGAGTCACGTCGAAGCACCAGCGGCTACGTGTTCATGCTCAACGGCGGATGCATCAGCTGGCGCAGCAAGAAGCAGCGAACTGTCGCCCTCTCCTCGACCGAAGCAGAGTACATGGCTCTATCGGAAGCGATCCAAGAAGCCGTGTGGCTCAAGGCGTTCCTGTGCGAACTCGGCGAAGTTGCAAGCGACCAAGCGCTCACGGTGTACGAAGACAACCAAGGTGCGATCGCGTTGGCCAAGAACCCCGAGTTCCACAAGCGCACCAAGCACATCGACATTCGCTATCACTTCGTTCGTGAGAAGGTCGAGGACGGTCAAGTGTCTCTCCAGTATTGCCCGACCCAAGACATGCTTGCCGACATCATGACCAAGCCGATCCCCACTGTCCAGTTCGACGTGCTCCGCACCAAGCTTGGTGTTCAAGACGCAGTCGAGTCGAGGGGGAGTGTTGAAGATGATGCGCCTCGAACCCAGCGTCATCATTCCAGTTGAAGCTCGGCAGTTGAAGCTCGGCTGTAGAAGATTCTCCTGCAGAAGATTCTCCGTGGAAGATTCGACATGTGGAAGATTCGACATGTGGAAGATTCTCCGTCTGGTTCTGGTTTGAATCCAGTGCCACCCATCGACTTCGTTGAAGTATCCACGAAGTCAGTTTATGTTTGCATATGTTTACGATAGGTAGGACATACATTTGATTATGGTAGCGTAGGACACACACAGACGGCTTAGAGGTAGCAGTAGCGAACTAAGTCCCGATCAATTCACTTTGCATTTTGCATCCCACCAACCAAGCGACCTTTCAACAGCTCGGCTGTAGAAGATTCTCCTGCAGAAGATTCTCCGTGGAAGATTCGACATGTGGAAGATTCGACATGTGGAAGATTCTCCGTCTGGTTCTGGTTTGAATCCAGTGCCACCCATCGACTTCGTTGAAGTATCCACGAAGTCAGTTTATGTTTGCATATGTTTACGATAGGTAGGACATACATTTGATTATGGTAGCGTAGGACACACACAGACGGCTTAGAGGTAGCAGTAGCGAACTAAGTCCCGATCAATTCACTTTGCATTTTGCATCCCACCAACCAAGCGACCTTTCAACACGGAGTTGCCGTTGCCGTTGCCGTTGTCCTTGACACGCGAGTGGCACTCCGCGGCCCAATGACCGATCTTGCCGCAGTAGTTGCACGTGCCAGTCTTCTTGACTGCACGGCCCTTGGGCTTCGCGTCACTTGTCATGAACGCTTGGCCAAGCGTGGCTCCGTCGCCACCTTGCTCCTTGCGCTTCATGTCTTCGTGGAGCAGCCGAGACGTCACGAGTTCCCACGTGAGCGCGTCGACACGCGACTCCAACGCCGTGATGAGGAACTGGTACGACTCGCTGAGACTGCCGAGAAGCGTGATCACCAAGTCGTCTTCGCTGACCGGAGCGCCGACTGCGTCGAGTTGCTCGGCCAGGGTCTTGAGCTTGTTGATGTGCGTGAGCACATCGTCACCTTCTTCCATCATGGTCGTGAAGAAACGACGACGAAGAAAGAGCTTGTTGGCAAGGCTCTTCTTCTCGAAGTGTTCTTCCAGTCTTGACCATGCATCTTGCGCACCACTCGCCGACCGAACCAGCGGGAGCTGCGAGTCTTCCATCGCGAGACAGATCATCGCGAGCGCCTTGCGAGACTTCTTCTTGAAGAGGGCTCGGTCCGCGTCGGTCTGGCACTGCTCGAGTTTGACCTCTCCACAGACAACTTCCCAGACGTCGCGTTCTTCGAGCACCATCTGCATCTTGAACTTCCATGTGTGGAAGTTGGTTCCGTCGAACTTGTTGATGCGGGCTGGGGTGGTCGAATCCATGGCGAAGGCTGGGGAGGCGAAGTCGGTGGAGGCAGAGTCGGCTGGGCTTGGGCTCATAACCTGTTGGAAGGTCGCTTGGTTGGTGGGATGCAAAATGCAAAGTGAATTGATCGGGACTTAGTTCGCTGCTGCTACCTCTAAGCCGTCTGTGTGTGTCCTACGCTACCATAATCAAATGTATGTCCTACCTATCGTAAACATATGCAAACATAAACTGACTTCGTGGATACTTCAACGAAGTCGATGGGTGGCACTGGATTCAAACCAGAACCAGACGGAGAATCTTCCACATGTCGAATCTTCCACATGTCGAATCTTCCACGGAGAATCTTCTGCAGGAGAATCTTCTACAGCCGAGCTTCAACTGCCGAGCTTCAACTGGAATGATGACGCTGGGTTCGAGGCGCATCATCTTCAACAAGACGGCTTAGAGGTAGCAGTAGCGAACTAAGTCCCGATCAATTTACTTTGCATTTTGCATCCCACCAACCAAGCGACCTTCCAACAGGTTATGAGCCCAAGCCCAACCGACTCTGCCTCCACCGACTTCGCCTCCCCAGCCTTCGCCATGGATTCGACCACCCCAGCCCGCATCAACAAGTTCGACGGAACCAACTTCCACACATGGAAGTTCAAGATGCAGATGGTGCTCGAAGAACGCGACGTCTGGGAAGTTGTCTGTGGAGAGGTCAAACTCGAGCAGTGCCAGACCGACGCGGACCGAGCCCTCTTCAAGAAGAAGTCTCGCAAGGCGCTCGCGATGATCTGTCTCGCGATGGAAGACTCGCAGCTCCCGCTGGTTCGGTCGGCGAGTGGTGCGCAAGATGCATGGTCAAGACTGGAAGAACACTTCGAGAAGAAGAGCCTTGCCAACAAGCTCTTTCTTCGTCGTCGTTTCTTCACGACCATGATGGAAGAAGGTGACGATGTGCTCACGCACATCAACAAGCTCAAGACCCTGGCCGAGCAACTCGACGCAGTCGGCGCTCCGGTCAGCGAAGACGACTTGGTGATCACGCTTCTCGGCAGTCTCAGCGAGTCGTACCAGTTCCTCATCACGGCGTTGGAGTCGCGTGTCGACGCGCTCACGTGGGAACTCGTGACGTCTCGGCTGCTCCACGAAGACATGAAGCGCAAGGAGCAAGGTGGCGACGGAGCCACGCTTGGCCAAGCGTTCATGACAAGTGACGCGAAGCCCAAGGGCCGTGCAGTCAAGAAGACTGGCACGTGCAACTACTGCGGCAAGATCGGTCATTGGGCCGCGGAGTGCCACTCGCGTGTCAAGGACAACGGCAACGGCAACGGCAACTCCGGCGGCAACGGCAACGGAAACGGCAACGGCAACCCTCGGCAACGGTTCCAGCGAGCGAACCTTGCGCGAGATGAAGACCCCGGCGAGTACCTGTTCTCGGTCGGGAAGACCCAAGGCAAGTCGAGTCAATCCACGGCGTGGTTGGTCGACTCGGGTGCGACTCAGCACATGTCGCGAACCAAGCAGTTCATGATGAACTACAAGAAGATTGACCCAGTCGACGTGCATCTGGCCGATGATGGCACGGTCCAAGCAGTTGGCGTGGGAGACATTCTCATGTCGATGAAGACTCCAAGCGGTGTCAAGAAGGGTTTGCTCACCAACGTGTGGCATATCCCCAAGCTCAGCCGCAACCTGTTCTCGGTCGGAAGATTCACGGAGGACGTTGCTCCCGTGACGTTCGACAAGGGCGGTTGCTTCGTCGTTCTCAAGGGCGCCAAGCGGACCATCGGCACTCGAATCGGCAAGGGTCTGTTCAAGCTCAACATGTCTCCAGTGTCGACTGAAGCAGCCCACGCCGCCAGTACAAGACGAGGTCGCGCCATGTCCAAGTCGTACCTGTGGCACCTCCGACTCGGTCACATCGGCTTCAGCGGTCTCGAAGCCATCGTCAAGAAGGACCTCGCCGACGGACTCGACATTGGGTCTGTGCAAGAGTGGGAGGTCTGTGAAGGCTGTGCACTCGGCAAGCTGACTCGCGTCTGTTGGAAGGTCGCTTGGTTGGTGGGATGCAAAATGCAAAGTGAATTGATCGGGACTTAGTTCGCTGCTGCTACCTCTAAGCCGTCTGTGTGTGTCCTACGCTACCATAATCAAATGTATGTCCTACCTATCGTAAACATATGCAAACATAAACTGACTTCGTGGATACTTCAACGAAGTCGATGGGTGGCACTGGATTCAAACCAGAACCAGACGGAGAATCTTCCACATGTCGAATCTTCCACATGTCGAATCTTCCACGGAGAATCTTCTGCAGGAGAATCTTCTACAGCCGAGCTTCAACTGCCGAGCTTCAACTGGAATGATGACGCTGGGTTCGAGGCGCATCATCTTCAACAAGACGGCTTAGAGGTAGCAGTAGCGAACTAAGTCCCGATCAATTTACTTTGCATTTTGCATCCCACCAACCAAGCGACCTTCCAACAGGTTATGAGCCCAAGCCCAGCCGACTCTGCCTCCACCGACTTCGCCTCCCCAGCCTTCGCCATGGATTCGACCACCCCAGCCCGCATCAACAAGTTCGACGGAACCAACTTCCACACATGGAAGTTCAAGATGCAGATGGTGCTCGAAGAACGCGACGTCTGGGAAGTTGTCTGTGGAGAGGTCAAACTCGAGCAGTGCCAGACCGACGCGGACCGAGCCCTCTTCAAGAAGAAGTCTCGCAAGGCGCTCGCGATGATCTGTCTCGCGATGGAAGACTCGCAGCTCCCGCTGGTTCGGTCGGCGAGTGGTGCGCAAGATGCATGGTCAAGACTGGAAGAACACTTCGAGAAGAAGAGCCTTGCCAACAAGCTCTTTCTTCGTCGTCGTTTCTTCACGACCATGATGGAAGAAGGTGACGATGTGCTCACGCACATCAACAAGCTCAAGACCCTGGCCGAGCAACTCGACGCAGTCGGCGCTCCGGTCAGCGAAGACGACTTGGTGATCACGCTTCTCGGCAGTCTCAGCGAGTCGTACCAGTTCCTCATCACGGCGTTGGAGTCGCGTGTCGACGCGCTCACGTGGGAACTCGTGACGTCTCGGCTGCTCCACGAAGACATGAAGCGCAAGGAGCAAGGTGGCGACGGAGCCACGCTTGGCCAAGCGTTCATGACAAGTGACGCGAAGCCCAAGGGCCGTGCAGTCAAGAAGACTGGCACGTGCAACTACTGCGGCAAGATCGGTCATTGGGCCGCGGAGTGCCACTCGCGTGTCAAGGACAACGGCAACGGCAACGGCAACTCCGGCGGCAACGGCAACGGAAACGGCAACGGCAACCCTCGGCAACGGTTCCAGCGAGCGAACCTTGCGCGAGATGAAGACCCCGGCGAGTACCTGTTCTCGGTCGGGAAGACCCAAGGCAAGTCGAGTCAATCCACGGCGTGGTTGGTCGACTCGGGTGCGACTCAGCACATGTCGCGAACCAAGCAGTTCATGATGAACTACAAGAAGATTGACCCAGTCGACGTGCATCTGGCCGATGATGGCACGGTCCAAGCAGTTGGCGTGGGAGACATTCTCATGTCGATGAAGACTCCAAGCGGTGTCAAGAAGGGTTTGCTCACCAACGTGTGGCATATCCCCAAGCTCAGCCGCAACCTGTTCTCGGTCGGAAGATTCACGGAGGACGTTGCTCCCGTGACGTTCGACAAGGGCGGTTGCTTCGTCGTTCTCAAGGGCGCCAAGCGGACCATCGGCACTCGAATCGGCAAGGGTCTGTTCAAGCTCAACATGTCTCCAGTGTCGACTGAAGCAGCCCACGCCGCCAGTACAAGACGAGGTCGCGCCATGTCCAAGTCGTACCTGTGGCACCTCCGACTCGGTCACATCGGCTTCAGCGGTCTCGAAGCCATCGTCAAGAAGGACCTCGCCGACGGACTCGACATTGGGTCTGTGCAAGAGTGGGAGGTCTGTGAAGGCTGTGCACTCGGCAAGCTGACTCGCGTCTGTTGGAAGGTCGCTTGGTTGGTGGGATGCAAAATGCAAAGTGAATTGATCGGGACTTAGTTCGCTGCTGCTACCTCTAAGCCGTCTGTGTGTGTCCTACGCTACCATAATCAAATGTATGTCCTACCTATCGTAAACATATGCAAACATAAACTGACTTCGTGGATACTTCAACGAAGTCGATGGGTGGCACTGGATTCAAACCAGAACCAGACGGAGAATCTTCCACATGTCGAATCTTCCACATGTCGAATCTTCCACGGAGAATCTTCTGCAGGAGAATCTTCTACAGCCGAGCTTCAACTGCCGAGCTTCAACTGGAATGATGACGCTGGGTTCGAGGCGCATCATCTTCAACAAGACGGCTTAGAGGTAGCAGTAGCGAACTAAGTCCCGATCAATTTACTTTGCATTTTGCATCCCACCAACCAAGCGACCTTCCAACAGGTTATGAGCCCAAGCCCAGCCGACTCTGCCTCCACCGACTTCGCCTCCCCAGCCTTCGCCATGGATTCGACCACCCCAGCCCGCATCAACAAGTTCGACGGAACCAACTTCCACACATGGAAGTTCAAGATGCAGATGGTGCTCGAAGAACGCGACGTCTGGGAAGTTGTCTGTGGAGAGGTCAAACTCGAGCAGTGCCAGACCGACGCGGACCGAGCCCTCTTCAAGAAGAAGTCTCGCAAGGCGCTCGCGATGATCTGTCTCGCGATGGAAGACTCGCAGCTCCCGCTGGTTCGGTCGGCGAGTGGTGCGCAAGATGCATGGTCAAGACTGGAAGAACACTTCGAGAAGAAGAGCCTTGCCAACAAGCTCTTTCTTCGTCGTCGTTTCTTCACGACCATGATGGAAGAAGGTGACGATGTGCTCACGCACATCAACAAGCTCAAGACCCTGGCCGAGCAACTCGACGCAGTCGGCGCTCCGGTCAGCGAAGACGACTTGGTGATCACGCTTCTCGGCAGTCTCAGCGAGTCGTACCAGTTCCTCATCACGGCGTTGGAGTCGCGTGTCGACGCGCTCACGTGGGAACTCGTGACGTCTCGGCTGCTCCACGAAGACATGAAGCGCAAGGAGCAAGGTGGCGACGGAGCCACGCTTGGCCAAGCGTTCATGACAAGTGACGCGAAGCCCAAGGGCCGTGCAGTCAAGAAGACTGGCACGTGCAACTACTGCGGCAAGATCGGTCATTGGGCCGCGGAGTGCCACTCGCGTGTCAAGGACAACGGCAACGGCAACGGCAACTCCGGCGGCAACGGCAACGGAAACGGCAACGGCAACCCTCGGCAACGGTTCCAGCGAGCGAACCTTGCGCGAGATGAAGACCCCGGCGAGTACCTGTTCTCGGTCGGGAAGACCCAAGGCAAGTCGAGTCAATCCACGGCGTGGTTGGTCGACTCGGGTGCGACTCAGCACATGTCGCGAACCAAGCAGTTCATGATGAACTACAAGAAGATTGACCCAGTCGACGTGCATCTGGCCGATGATGGCACGGTCCAAGCAGTTGGCGTGGGAGACATTCTCATGTCGATGAAGACTCCAAGCGGTGTCAAGAAGGGTTTGCTCACCAACGTGTGGCATATCCCCAAGCTCAGCCGCAACCTGTTCTCGGTCGGAAGATTCACGGAGGACGTTGCTCCCGTGACGTTCGACAAGGGCGGTTGCTTCGTCGTTCTCAAGGGCGCCAAGCGGACCATCGGCACTCGAATCGGCAAGGGTCTGTTCAAGCTCAACATGTCTCCAGTGTCGACTGAAGCAGCCCACGCCGCCAGTACAAGACGAGGTCGCGCCATGTCCAAGTCGTACCTGTGGCACCTCCGACTCGGTCACATCGGCTTCAGCGGTCTCGAAGCCATCGTCAAGAAGGACCTCGCCGACGGACTCGACATTGGGTCTGTGCAAGAGTGGGAGGTCTGTGAAGGCTGTGCACTCGGCAAGCTGACTCGCGTCTGTTGGAAGGTCGCTTGGTTGGTGGGATGCAAAATGCAAAGTGAATTGATCGGGACTTAGTTCGCTGCTGCTACCTCTAAGCCGTCTGTGTGTGTCCTACGCTACCATAATCAAATGTATGTCCTACCTATCGTAAACATATGCAAACATAAACTGACTTCGTGGATACTTCAACGAAGTCGATGGGTGGCACTGGATTCAAACCAGAACCAGACGGAGAATCTTCCACATGTCGAATCTTCCACATGTCGAATCTTCCACGGAGAATCTTCTGCAGGAGAATCTTCTACAGCCGAGCTTCAACTGCCGAGCTTCAACTGGAATGATGACGCTGGGTTCGAGGCGCATCATCTTCAACAAGACGGCTTAGAGGTAGCAGTAGCGAACTAAGTCCCGATCAATTTACTTTGCATTTTGCATCCCACCAACCAAGCGACCTTCCAACAGGTTATGAGCCCAAGCCCAGCCGACTCTGCCTCCACCGACTTCGCCTCCCCAGCCTTCGCCATGGATTCGACCACCCCAGCCCGCATCAACAAGTTCGACGGAACCAACTTCCACACATGGAAGTTCAAGATGCAGATGGTGCTCGAAGAACGCGACGTCTGGGAAGTTGTCTGTGGAGAGGTCAAACTCGAGCAGTGCCAGACCGACGCGGACCGAGCCCTCTTCAAGAAGAAGTCTCGCAAGGCGCTCGCGATGATCTGTCTCGCGATGGAAGACTCGCAGCTCCCGCTGGTTCGGTCGGCGAGTGGTGCGCAAGATGCATGGTCAAGACTGGAAGAACACTTCGAGAAGAAGAGCCTTGCCAACAAGCTCTTTCTTCGTCGTCGTTTCTTCACGACCATGATGGAAGAAGGTGACGATGTGCTCACGCACATCAACAAGCTCAAGACCCTGGCCGAGCAACTCGACGCAGTCGGCGCTCCGGTCAGCGAAGACGACTTGGTGATCACGCTTCTCGGCAGTCTCAGCGAGTCGTACCAGTTCCTCATCACGGCGTTGGAGTCGCGTGTCGACGCGCTCACGTGGGAACTCGTGACGTCTCGGCTGCTCCACGAAGACATGAAGCGCAAGGAGCAAGGTGGCGACGGAGCCACGCTTGGCCAAGCGTTCATGACAAGTGACGCGAAGCCCAAGGGCCGTGCAGTCAAGAAGACTGGCACGTGCAACTACTGCGGCAAGATCGGTCATTGGGCCGCGGAGTGCCACTCGCGTGTCAAGGACAACGGCAACGGCAACGGCAACGGCAACTCCGGCGGCAACGGCAACGGAAACGGCAACGGCAACCCTCGGCAACGGTTCCAGCGAGCGAACCTTGCGCGAGATGAAGACCCCGGCGAGTACCTGTTCTCGGTCGGGAAGACCCAAGGCAAGTCGAGTCAATCCACGGCGTGGTTGGTCGACTCGGGTGCGACTCAGCACATGTCGCGAACCAAGCAGTTCATGATGAACTACAAGAAGATTGACCCAGTCGACGTGCATCTGGCCGATGATGGCACGGTCCAAGCAGTTGGCGTGGGAGACATTCTCATGTCGATGAAGACTCCAAGCGGTGTCAAGAAGGGTTTGCTCACCAACGTGTGGCATATCCCCAAGCTCAGCCGCAACCTGTTCTCGGTCGGAAGATTCACGGAGGACGTTGCTCCCGTGACGTTCGACAAGGGCGGTTGCTTCGTCGTTCTCAAGGGCGCCAAGCGGACCATCGGCACTCGAATCGGCAAGGGTCTGTTCAAGCTCAACATGTCTCCAGTGTCGACTGAAGCAGCCCACGCCGCCAGTACAAGACGAGGTCGCGCCATGTCCAAGTCGTACCTGTGGCACCTCCGACTCGGTCACATCGGCTTCAGCGGTCTCGAAGCCATCGTCAAGAAGGACCTCGCCGACGGACTCGACATTGGGTCTGTGCAAGAGTGGGAGGTCTGTGAAGGCTGTGCACTCGGCAAGCTGACTCGCGTCTGTTGGAAGGTCGCTTGGTTGGTGGGATGCAAAATGCAAAGTGAATTGATCGGGACTTAGTTCGCTGCTGCTACCTCTAAGCCGTCTGTGTGTGTCCTACGCTACCATAATCAAATGTATGTCCTACCTATCGTAAACATATGCAAACATAAACTGACTTCGTGGATACTTCAACGAAGTCGATGGGTGGCACTGGATTCAAACCAGAACCAGACGGAGAATCTTCCACATGTCGAATCTTCCACATGTCGAATCTTCCACGGAGAATCTTCTGCAGGAGAATCTTCTACAGCCGAGCTTCAACTGCCGAGCTTCAACTGGAATGATGACGCTGGGTTCGAGGCGCATCATCTTCAACAAGACGGCTTAGAGGTAGCAGTAGCGAACTAAGTCCCGATCAATTTACTTTGCATTTTGCATCCCACCAACCAAGCGACCTTCCAACAGGTTATGAGCCCAAGCCCAGCCGACTCTGCCTCCACCGACTTCGCCTCCCCAGCCTTCGCCATGGATTCGACCACCCCAGCCCGCATCAACAAGTTCGACGGAACCAACTTCCACACATGGAAGTTCAAGATGCAGATGGTGCTCGAAGAACGCGACGTCTGGGAAGTTGTCTGTGGAGAGGTCAAACTCGAGCAGTGCCAGACCGACGCGGACCGAGCCCTCTTCAAGAAGAAGTCTCGCAAGGCGCTCGCGATGATCTGTCTCGCGATGGAAGACTCGCAGCTCCCGCTGGTTCGGTCGGCGAGTGGTGCGCAAGATGCATGGTCAAGACTGGAAGAACACTTCGAGAAGAAGAGCCTTGCCAACAAGCTCTTTCTTCGTCGTCGTTTCTTCACGACCATGATGGAAGAAGGTGACGATGTGCTCACGCACATCAACAAGCTCAAGACCCTGGCCGAGCAACTCGACGCAGTCGGCGCTCCGGTCAGCGAAGACGACTTGGTGATCACGCTTCTCGGCAGTCTCAGCGAGTCGTACCAGTTCCTCATCACGGCGTTGGAGTCGCGTGTCGACGCGCTCACGTGGGAACTCGTGACGTCTCGGCTGCTCCACGAAGACATGAAGCGCAAGGAGCAAGGTGGCGACGGAGCCACGCTTGGCCAAGCGTTCATGACAAGTGACGCGAAGCCCAAGGGCCGTGCAGTCAAGAAGACTGGCACGTGCAACTACTGCGGCAAGATCGGTCATTGGGCCGCGGAGTGCCACTCGCGTGTCAAGGACAACGGCAACGGCAACGGCAACGGCAACTCCGGCGGCAACGGCAACGGAAACGGCAACGGCAACCCTCGGCAACGGTTCCAGCGAGCGAACCTTGCGCGAGATGAAGACCCCGGCGAGTACCTGTTCTCGGTCGGGAAGACCCAAGGCAAGTCGAGTCAATCCACGGCGTGGTTGGTCGACTCGGGTGCGACTCAGCACATGTCGCGAACCAAGCAGTTCATGATGAACTACAAGAAGATTGACCCAGTCGACGTGCATCTGGCCGATGATGGCACGGTCCAAGCAGTTGGCGTGGGAGACATTCTCATGTCGATGAAGACTCCAAGCGGTGTCAAGAAGGGTTTGCTCACCAACGTGTGGCATATCCCCAAGCTCAGCCGCAACCTGTTCTCGGTCGGAAGATTCACGGAGGACGTTGCTCCCGTGACGTTCGACAAGGGCGGTTGCTTCGTCGTTCTCAAGGGCGCCAAGCGGACCATCGGCACTCGAATCGGCAAGGGTCTGTTCAAGCTCAACATGTCTCCAGTGTCGACTGAAGCAGCCCACGCCGCCAGTACAAGACGAGGTCGCGCCATGTCCAAGTCGTACCTGTGGCACCTCCGACTCGGTCACATCGGCTTCAGCGGTCTCGAAGCCATCGTCAAGAAGGACCTCGCCGACGGACTCGACATTGGGTCTGTGCAAGAGTGGGAGGTCTGTGAAGGCTGTGCACTCGGCAAGCTGACTCGCGTCTGTTGGAAGGTCGCTTGGTTGGTGGGATGCAAAATGCAAAGTGAATTGATCGGGACTTAGTTCGCTGCTGCTACCTCTAAGCCGTCTGTGTGTGTCCTACGCTACCATAATCAAATGTATGTCCTACCTATCGTAAACATATGCAAACATAAACTGACTTCGTGGATACTTCAACGAAGTCGATGGGTGGCACTGGATTCAAACCAGAACCAGACGGAGAATCTTCCACATGTCGAATCTTCCACATGTCGAATCTTCCACGGAGAATCTTCTGCAGGAGAATCTTCTACAGCCGAGCTTCAACTGCCGAGCTTCAACTGGAATGATGACGCTGGGTTCGAGGCGCATCATCTTCAACAAGACGGCTTAGAGGTAGCAGTAGCGAACTAAGTCCCGATCAATTTACTTTGCATTTTGCATCCCACCAACCAAGCGACCTTCCAACAGGTTATGAGCCCAAGCCCAGCCGACTCTGCCTCCACCGACTTCGCCTCCCCAGCCTTCGCCATGGATTCGACCACCCCAGCCCGCATCAACAAGTTCGACGGAACCAACTTCCACACATGGAAGTTCAAGATGCAGATGGTGCTCGAAGAACGCGACGTCTGGGAAGTTGTCTGTGGAGAGGTCAAACTCGAGCAGTGCCAGACCGACGCGGACCGAGCCCTCTTCAAGAAGAAGTCTCGCAAGGCGCTCGCGATGATCTGTCTCGCGATGGAAGACTCGCAGCTCCCGCTGGTTCGGTCGGCGAGTGGTGCGCAAGATGCATGGTCAAGACTGGAAGAACACTTCGAGAAGAAGAGCCTTGCCAACAAGCTCTTTCTTCGTCGTCGTTTCTTCACGACCATGATGGAAGAAGGTGACGATGTGCTCACGCACATCAACAAGCTCAAGACCCTGGCCGAGCAACTCGACGCAGTCGGCGCTCCGGTCAGCGAAGACGACTTGGTGATCACGCTTCTCGGCAGTCTCAGCGAGTCGTACCAGTTCCTCATCACGGCGTTGGAGTCGCGTGTCGACGCGCTCACGTGGGAACTCGTGACGTCTCGGCTGCTCCACGAAGACATGAAGCGCAAGGAGCAAGGTGGCGACGGAGCCACGCTTGGCCAAGCGTTCATGACAAGTGACGCGAAGCCCAAGGGCCGTGCAGTCAAGAAGACTGGCACGTGCAACTACTGCGGCAAGATCGGTCATTGGGCCGCGGAGTGCCACTCGCGTGTCAAGGACAACGGCAACGGCAACGGCAACTCCGGCGGCAACGGCAACGGAAACGGCAACGGCAACCCTCGGCAACGGTTCCAGCGAGCGAACCTTGCGCGAGATGAAGACCCCGGCGAGTACCTGTTCTCGGTCGGGAAGACCCAAGGCAAGTCGAGTCAATCCACGGCGTGGTTGGTCGACTCGGGTGCGACTCAGCACATGTCGCGAACCAAGCAGTTCATGATGAACTACAAGAAGATTGACCCAGTCGACGTGCATCTGGCCGATGATGGCACGGTCCAAGCAGTTGGCGTGGGAGACATTCTCATGTCGATGAAGACTCCAAGCGGTGTCAAGAAGGGTTTGCTCACCAACGTGTGGCATATCCCCAAGCTCAGCCGCAACCTGTTCTCGGTCGGAAGATTCACGGAGGACGTTGCTCCCGTGACGTTCGACAAGGACGGTTGCTTCGTCGTTCTCAAGGGCGCCAAGCGGACCATCGGCACTCGAATCGGCAAGGGTCTGTTCAAGCTCAACATGTCTCCAGTGTCGACTGAAGCAGCCCACGCCGCCAGTACAAGACGAGGTCGCGCCATGTCCAAGTCGTACCTGTGGCACCTCCGACTCGGTCACATCGGCTTCAGCGGTCTCGAAGCCATCGTCAAGAAGGACCTCGCCGACGGACTCGACATTGGGTCTGTGCAAGAGTGGGAGGTCTGTGAAGGCTGTGCACTCGGCAAGCTGACTCGCGTCTGTTGGAAGGTCGCTTGGTTGGTGGGATGCAAAATGCAAAGTGAATTGATCGGGACTTAGTTCGCTGCTGCTACCTCTAAGCCGTCTGTGTGTGTCCTACGCTACCATAATCAAATGTATGTCCTACCTATCGTAAACATATGCAAACATAAACTGACTTCGTGGATACTTCAACGAAGTCGATGGGTGGCACTGGATTCAAACCAGAACCAGACGGAGAATCTTCCACATGTCGAATCTTCCACATGTCGAATCTTCCACGGAGAATCTTCTGCAGGAGAATCTTCTACAGCCGAGCTTCAACTGCCGAGCTTCAACTGGAATGATGACGCTGGGTTCGAGGCGCATCATCTTCAACACTCCCCCTCGACTCGACTGCGTCTTGAACACCAAGCTTGGTGCGGAGCACGTCGAACTGGACAGTGGGGATCGGCTTGGTCATGATGTCGGCAAGCATGTCTTGGGTCGGGCAATACTGGAGAGACACTTGGCCGTCCTCGACCTTCTCACGAACGAAGTGGTAGCGAATGTCGATGTGCTTGGTGCGCTTGTGGAACTCGGGGTTCTTGGCCAACGCGATCGCACCTTGGTTGTCTTCGTACACCGTGAGCGCTTGGTCGCTTGCAACTTCGCCGAGTTCGCACAGGAACGCCTTGAGCCACACGGCTTCTTGGATCGCTTCCGATAGAGCCATGTACTCTGCTTCGGTCGAGGAGAGGGCGACAGTTCGCTGCTTCTTGCTGCGCCAGCTGATGCATCCGCCGTTGAGCATGAACACGTAGCCGCTGGTGCTTCGACGTGACTCGATGTCGCCAGCCCAGTCGGCGTCGGAGTAGCCGACCAGTCTTCCGTCGTTCGGTGCCGAGAACTGCAGGCCGTAGGTCGGAGTCGCTTGCAGATACCGGAGCACACGCTTGAGAGCTTGCCAATGTGTTGGACACGGGTCCGCGGCGAACTGGCTGAGTGTGCCGACTGCCGCTGCGAGGTCTGGTCGAGTGCCGACCATGAGGTACATCAGTGCGCCGACTGCACTTCGGTACGGCACGTTCTTCATGGTGTCTTCGTGCTTGCAACCACCTTCACACATGGCCTTGGTCAGCTTGAGTCCGGGGTCTTGAGGGGTCCTCACTGGTTTGCAGTCTTGCATGCCGAACTTGGTCAGGATCGACTGCAGGAACTTGGTCTGCCGCATGGTCACGTCGCCGGACTTGGGGTCTTGATCAACTTCCATGCCGAGGCAGTACTTGAGTTCGCCGAGGTCGGACATCTCGAAGCGTTCGCTGAGTGCACGCTTGGTCGCCGTGAGCAACTCGAGGCTGTTGCAGGCGAGGATGAGGTCGTCGACGTAGATCACCACGAAGATCATCGCTGAGCCGCTCCGCTTGACGTACACGCAGTGGTCCATCTCGCACTTGGTGAAGCCGACCTTGCGCATGAAGGCGTCGATGGTCTGGTTCCACATGCGTGGCGACTGCTTGAGACCGTAGAGCGAGCGCTTGAGCTTGCACACGTAGTCGGGGTGGCGCTGGTCGACGAAGCCTTCGGGTTGCTTCATGTAGATTTCTTCGTCGAGGTTGCCGTTCAGGAACGCCGTCTTGACATCCATCTGATGGATCATGAGCTTGTGTCGAGCGGCGATGCTGAGGATGGTTCGGATCGACGTGAACTTGGCGACGGGTGCGAACGTCTCTTCGAAGTCGATGCCGTACTTCTGCAGGAACCCCTTGGCAACGAGTCGAGCCTTGTACCGTTCGACGAGTCCTTCGGCGGTTTCCTTGACCTTGAACACCCACTTGCTGGTGATGGCCTTGCGTCCGGCTGGCAAAGGGACTAGGTCCCAGGTCTCGTTCTTCTTGAGCGACTCGAGCTCGGAGTCGCAGGCTTCCTTCCAGTTGCTGGCGTCGTCGGATTCCATCGCCGACTTGAACGATGTCGGCAACTCTCCCCCTGAATTCACGACGAGAGCAAACTCTTCGTAATCTTGGTCTTCTCCCCCTTGTTCTTGCACGTCTTCGCCTTCTTCGTCTTCATCTTCTACGCCTTCCTCTTCGATCGACGTGAGCAGTGCAGACAGATCTTCGAGCGATGTCCTTGAACCTTGCGTGGGTGGTGGAGTCGCACCACTTGTGCGACCAACCCGTCCGTAGCGCTTCTCAACTGGCGGTTCAGCCAGGTTCTCGAGCGAGCGCGTGCGAGAGTGGCGCTTGGACCCTGGTGCGTAGTCGACATTCGGCTGCTGGGCCGATGCTGGTGCTGCTGGACGCTGCGACCGCTGGCCCTGTTGCCACTCCGGTCGCTCGTAGCTGCGCTGACTTGGTGCTGGTGAGGCTGGCTGCTCACCCATGTCTTCATCATCTTGGTTGTCGGTTGCTTCATCTTGATCTTCATCATCTTCATCGCCGCGGAACTCGACGGACTTGCTCCAGGGTTCTTCGCGCATGCCATCGTCGAATGTGTCTTCCATGAACTGCGCGTCTCGACTGATGACGATCCGGCCGGTTGCGATTTCTTCAAACCGATACGCTTTCTCGTGGTCCGAGTAGCCGAGGAACCTGTTGAAGATGATGCGCCTCGAACCCAGCGTCATCATTCCAGTTGAAGCTCGGCAGTTGAAGCTCGGCTGTAGAAGATTCTCCTGCAGAAGATTCTCCGTGGAAGATTCGACATGTGGAAGATTCTCCGTCTGGTTCTGGTTTGAATCCAGTGCCACCCATCGACTTCGTTGAAGTATCCACGAAGTCAGTTTATGTTTGCATATGTTTACGATAGGTAGGACATACATTTGATTATGGTAGCGTAGGACACACACAGACGGCTTAGAGGTAGCAGCAGCGAACTAAGTCCCGATCAATTCACTTTGCATTTTGCATCCCACCAACCAAGCGAAATTCCAACAGGTTATGAGCCCAAGCCCAGCCGACTCTGCCTCCACCGACTTCGCCTCCCCAGCCTTCGCCATGGATTCGACCACCCCAGCCCGCATCAACAAGTTCGACGGAACCAACTTCCACACATGGAAGTTCAAGATGCAGATGGTGCTCGAAGAACGCGACGTCTGGGAAGTTGTCTGTGGAGAGGTCAAACTCGAGCAGTGCCAGACCGACGCGGACCGAGCCCTCTTCAAGAAGAAGTCTCGCAAGGCGCTCGCGATGATCTGTCTCGCGATGGAAGACTCGCAGCTCCCGCTGGTTCGGTCGGCGAGTGGTGCGCAAGATGCATGGTCAAGACTGGAAGAACACTTCGAGAAGAAGAGCCTTGCCAACAAGCTCTTTCTTCGTCGTCGTTTCTTCACGACCATGATGGAAGAAGGTGACGATGTGCTCACGCACATCAACAAGCTCAAGACCCTGGCCGAGCAACTCGACGCAGTCGGCGCTCCGGTCAGCGAAGACGACTTGGTGATCACGCTTCTCGGCAGTCTCAGCGAGTCGTACCAGTTCCTCATCACGGCGTTGGAGTCGCGTGTCGACGCGCTCACGTGGGAACTCGTGACGTCTCGGCTGCTCCACGAAGACATGAAGCGCAAGGAGCAAGGTGGCGACGGAGCCACGCTTGGCCAAGCGTTCATGACAAGTGACGCAAAGCCCAAGGGCCGTGCAGTCAAGAAGACTGGCACGTGCAACTACTGCGGCAAGATCGGTCATTGGGCCGCGGAGTGCCACTCGCGTGTCAAGGACAACGGCAACGGCAACGGCAACGGCAACTCCGGCGGCAACGGCAACGGAAACGGCAACGGCAACCCTCGGCAACGGTTCCAGCGAGCGAACCTTGCGCGAGATGAAGACCCCGGCGAGTACCTGTTCTCGGTCGGGAAGACCCAAGGCAAGTCGAGTCAATCCACGGCGTGGTTGGTCGACTCGGGTGCGACTCAGCACATGTCGCGAACCAAGCAGTTCATGATGAACTACAAGAAGATTGACCCAGTCGACGTGCATCTGGCCGATGATGGCACGGTCCAAGCAGTTGGCGTGGGAGACATTCTCATGTCGATGAAGACTCCAAGCGGTGTCAAGAAGGGTTTGCTCACCAACGTGTGGCATATCCCCAAGCTCAGCCGCAACCTGTTCTCGGTCGGAAGATTCACGGAGGACGTTGCTCCCGTGACGTTCGACAAGGACGGTTGCTTCGTCGTTCTCAAGGGCGCCAAGCGGACCATCGGCACTCGTATCGGCAAGGGTCTGTTCAAGCTCAACATGTCTCCAGTGTCGATTGAAGCAGCCCACGCCGCCAGTGCAAGATGAGGTCGCGCCATGTCCAAGTCGTACCTGTGGCACCTCCGACTCGGTCACATCGGCTTCAGCGGACTCGAAGCCATCGTCAAGAAGGACCTCGCCGACGGACTCGACATTGGGTCTGTGCAACAGTGGGAGGT
The DNA here is from genome assembly GCA_023091665.1 of Pythium myriotylum. Taxonomy (NCBI): domain Eukaryota; phylum Oomycota; class Peronosporomycetes; order Pythiales; family Pythiaceae; genus Pythium; species Pythium myriotylum. Next base: position 2,046,512 of record JALJCQ010000014.1, read on the forward strand.
CTGTGAAGGCTGTGCACTCGGCAAGCTGACTCGCGTCAAGTTCCAGTCGGGCACGACCAAGCGGTCTGCGAATCTGCTTGACGTCGTGTACAGCGATGTGGCCGGCCCTATGAAGACTCCGACTTTCGGCGGCATGAAGTACTTCGCCACCTTCACCGACGACAAGTCTCGACTGTGCAAGTTGTACCTGATGCGGTCCAAGGACGAAGTCTACGACAAGTTCGTCGAGTTCGTCAACTGGGCCGAGAACCAAACCGGTCGTCGAGTCAAGGTGCTTCGAACCGACGGCGGCGGCGAGTACCAGTCGGCCAAGCTTGCCAAGTTCTGTCGCAAGCATGGCATCGAGCACGATGTCACGCCGCCATACACGCCTCAGTTGAACGGTGTGGCGGAGCGCATGAACCGAACCATCGGTGAGTGTGGTCGTTGCAAGCTCCACCATGCCAACTTGTCCGACGAGTACTGGGGCGAAGCCGTCATGACTGCAGTCGAAGTTCGCAACCGACTTCCGACCCGCGCTCAAGACTTGTACAAGTCGCCGTACGAAGAATGGTACGGGAAGAAGCCCTTGCTCGCCAACTTCAAGGTGTTCGGCTGCCATGCGTACGTCCACGTGCCGAAGGAGAAGCGGTGGAAGTTCGACGCCCGAGCCATCTTGTGTCGGTTCCTCGGCTACTCGGACCACGAGAAGGCGTATCGGTTTGAAGAAATCGCAACCGGTCGGATCGTCATCAGTCGAGACGCGCAGTTCATGGAAGACACATTCGACGATGGCAAGCGCGAAGAACCCTGGAGCAAGTCCGTCGAGTTCCGCGACGATGAAGATGATGAAGATGATGAAGATCAAGATGAAGCAACCGACAACCAAGATGATGAAGACATGGGTGAGCAGCCAGCCTCACCAGCACCAAGTCAGCGCAGCTACGAGCGACCGGAGTGGCAACAGGGCCAGCGGTCGCAGCGTCCAGCAGCACCAGCATCGGCCCAGCAGCCGAATGTCGACTACGCACCAGGGTCCAAGCGCCACTCTCGCACGCGCTCGCTCGAGAACCTGGCTGAACCGCCAGTTGAGAAGCGCTACGGACGGGTTGGTCGCACAAGTGGTGCGACTCCACCACCCACGCAAGGTTCAAGGACATCGCTCGAAGATCTGTCTGCACTGCTCACGTCGATCGAAGAGGAAGGCGTAGAAGATGAAGACGAAGAAGGCGAAGACGTGCAAGAACAAGGGGGAGAAGACCAAGATTACGAAGAGTTTGCTCTCGTCGTGAATTCAGGGGGAGAGTTGCCGACATCGTTCAAGTCGGCGATGGAATCCGACGACGCCAGCAACTGGAAGGAAGCCTGCGACTCCGAGCTCGAGTCGCTCAAGAAGAACGAGACCTGGGACCTAGTCCCTTTGCCAGCCGGACGCAAGGCCATCACCAGCAAGTGGGTGTTCAAGGTCAAGGAAACCGCCGAAGGACTCGTCGAACGGTACAAGGCTCGACTCGTTGCCAAGGGGTTCCTGCAGAAGTACGGCATCGACTTCGAAGAGACGTTCGCACCCGTCGCCAAGTTCACGTCGATCCGAACCATCCTCAGCATCGCCGCTCGACACAAGCTCATGATCCATCAGATGGATGTCAAGACGGCGTTCCTGAACGGCAACCTCGACGAAGAAATCTACATGAAGCAACCCGAAGGCTTCGTCGACCAGCGCCACCCCGACTACGTGTGCAAGCTGAAGCGCTCGCTCTACGGTCTCAAGCAGTCGCCACGCATGTGGAACCAGACCATCGACGCCTTCATGCGCAAGGTCGGCTTCACCAAGTGCGAGATGGACCACTGCGTGTACGTCAAGCGGAGCGGCTCAGCGATGATCTTCGTGGTGATCTACGTCGACGACCTCATCCTCGCCTGCAACAGCCTCGAGTTGCTCACGGCGACCAAGCGTGCACTCAGCGAACGCTTCGAGATGTCCGACCTCGGCGAACTCAAGTACTGCCTCGGCATGGAAGTTGATCAAGACCCCAAGTCCGGCGACGTGACCATGCGGCAGACCAAGTTCCTGCAGTCGATCCTGACCAAGTTCGGCATGCAAGACTGCAAACCAGTGAGGACTCCTCAAGACCCCGGACTCAAGCTGACCAAGGCCATGTGCGAAGGTGGTTGCAAGCACGAAGACACCATGAAGAACGTGCCGTACCGAAGTGCAGTCGGCGCACTCATGTACCTCATGGTCGGCACTCGACCAGACCTCGCAGCGGCAGTCGGCACACTCAGCCAGTTCGCCGCGGACCCGTGTCCAACACATTGGCAAGCTCTCAAGCGTGTGCTCCGGTATCTGCAAGCGACTCCGACCTACGGCCTGCAGTTCTCGGCACCGAACGACGGAAGACTGGTCGGCTACTCCGACGCCGACTGGGCTGGCGACATCGAGTCACGTCGAAGCACCAGCGGCTACGTGTTCATGCTCAACGGCGGATGCATCAGCTGGCGCAGCAAGAAGCAGCGAACTGTCGCCCTCTCCTCGACCGAAGCAGAGTACATGGCTCTATCGGAAGCGATCCAAGAAGCCGTGTGGCTCAAGGCGTTCCTGTGCGAACTCGGCGAAGTTGCAAGCGACCAAGCGCTCACGGTGTACGAAGACAACCAAGGTGCGATCGCGTTGGCCAAGAACCCCGAGTTCCACAAGCGCACCAAGCACATCGACATTCGCTACCACTTCGTTCGTGAGAAGGTCGAGGACGGCCAAGTGTCTCTCCAGTATTGCCCGACCCAAGACATGCTTGCCGACATCATGACCAAGCCGATCCCCACTGTCCAGTTCGACGTGCTCCGCACCAAGCTTGGTGTTCAAGACGCAGTCGAGTCGAGGGGGAGTGTTGAAGATGATGCGCCTCGAACCCAGCGTCATCATTCCAGTTGAAGCTCGGCAGTTGAAGCTCGGCTGTAGAAGATTCTCCTGCAGAAGATTCTCCGTGGAAGATTCGACATGTGGAAGATTCGACATGTGGAAGATTCTCCGTCTGGTTCTGGTTTGAATCCAGTGCCACCCATCGACTTCGTTGAAGTATCCACGAAGTCAGTTTATGTTTGCATATGTTTACGATAGGTAGGACATACATTTGATTATGGTAGCGTAGGACACACACAGACGGCTTAGAGGTAGCAGTAGCGAACTAAGTCCCGATCAATTCACTTTGCATTTTGCATCCCACCAACCAAGCGACCTTCCAACAGACTCCAAGCGGTGTCAAGAAGGGTTTGCTCACCAACGTGTGGCATATCCCCAAGCTCAGCCGCAACCTGTTCTCGGTCGGAAGATTCACGGAGGACGTTGCTCCCGTGACGTTCGACAAGGACGGTTGCTTCGTCGTTCTCAAGGGCGCCAAGCGGACCATCGGCACTCGTATCGGCAAGGGTCTGTTCAAGCTCAACATGTCTCCAGTGTCGATTGAAGCAGCCCACGCCGCCAGTACAAGACGAGGTCGCGCCATGTCCAAGTCGTACCTGTGGCACCTCCGACTCGGTCACATCGGCTTCAGCGGACTCGAAGCCATCGTCAAGAAGGACCTCGCCGACGGACTCGATATCGGGTCTGTGCAACAGTGGGAGGTCTGTGAAGGCTGTGCACTCGGCAAGCTGACTCGCGTCAAGTTCCAGTCGGGCACGACCAAGCGGTCTGCGAATCTGCTTGACGTCGTGTACAGCGATGTGGCCGGCCCCATGAAGACTCCGACGTTCGGCGGCATGAAGTACTTTGCCACCTTCACCGACGACAAGTCTCGACTGTGCAAGTTGTACCTCATGCGGTCCAAGGACGAAGTCTACGACAAGTTCGTCGAGTACGTCAACTGGGCCGAGAACCAAACCGGTCGTCGAGTCAAGGTGCTTCGAACCGACGGCGGCGGCGAGTACCAGTCGGCCAAACTTGCCAAGTTCTGTCGCAAGCGTGGCATCGAGCACGACGTCACGCCGCCATACACGCCTCAGTTGAACGGTGTGGCGGAGCGCATGAACCGAACCATCGGTGAGTGTGGTCGTTGCAAGCTCCACCATGCCAACTTGTCCGACGAGTACTGGGGCGAAGCCGTCATGACTGCAGTCGAAGTTCGCAACCGACTTCCGACCCGCGCTCAAGACTTGTACAAGTCGCCGTACGAAGAATGGTACGGGAAGAAGCCCTTGCTCGCCAACTTCAAGGTGTTCGGCTGCCATGCGTACGTCCACGTGCCGAAGGAGAAGCGGTGGAAGTTCGACGCCCGAGCCATCTTGTGTCGGTTCCTCGGCTACTCGGACCACGAGAAGGCGTATCGGTTTGAAGAAATCGCAACCGGTCGGATCGTCATCAGTCGAGACGCGCAGTTCATGGAAGACACATTCGACGATGGCAAGCGCGAAGAACCCTGGAGCAAGTCCGTCGAGTTCCGCGACGATGAAGATGATGAAGATGATGAAGATCAAGATGAAGCAACCGACAACCAAGATGATGAAGACATGGGTGAGCAGCCAGCCTCACCAGCACCAAGTCAGCGCAGCTACGAGCGACCGGAGTGGCAACAGGGCCAGCGGTCGCAGCGTCCAGCAGCACCAGCATCGGCCCAGCAGCCGAATGTCGACTACGCACCAGGGTCCAAGCGCCACTCTCGCACGCACTCGCTCGAGAACCTGGCTGAACCGCCAGTTGAGAAGCGCTACGGACGGGTTGGTCGCACAAGTGGTGCGACTCCACCACCCACGCAAGGTCCAAGGACATCGCTCGAAGATCTGTCTGCACTGCTCACGTCGATCGAAGAGGAAGGCGTAGAAGATGAAGACGAAGAAGGCGAAGACGTGCAAGAACAAGGGGGAGAAGACCAAGATTACGAAGAGTTTGCTCTCGTCGTGAATTCAGGGGGAGAGTTGCCGACATCGTTCAAGTCGGCGATGGAATCCGACGACGCCAGCAACTGGAAGGAAGCCTGCGACTCCGAGCTTGAGTCGCTCAAGAAGAACGAGACCTGGGACCTAGTCCCTTTGCCAGCCGGACGCAAGGCCATCACCAGCAAGTGGGTGTTCAAGGTCAAGGAAACCGCCGAAGGACTCGTCGAGCGGTACAAGGCTCGACTCGTTGCCAAGGGGTTCCTGCAGAAGTACGGCATCGACTTCGAAGAGACGTTCGCACCCGTCGCCAAGTTCACGTCGATCCGCACCATCCTCAGCATCGCCGCTCGACACAAGCTCATGATCCATCAGATGGATGTCAAGACGGCGTTCCTGAACGGCAACCTCGACGAAGAAATCTACATGAAGCAGCCCGAAGGCTTCGTCGACCAGCGCCACCCCGACTACGTGTGCAAGCTCAAGCGCTCGCTCTACGGTCTCAAGCAGTCGCCACGCATGTGGAACCAGACCATCGACGCCTTCATGCGCAAGGTCGGCTTCACCAAGTGCGAGATGGACCACTGCGTGTACGTCAAGCGGAGCGGCTCAGCGATGATCTTCGTGGTGATCTACGTCGACGACCTCATCCTCGCCTGCAACAGCCTCGAGTTGCTCACGGCGACCAAGCGTGCACTCAGCGAACGCTTCGAGATGTCCGACCTCGGCGAACTCAAGTACTGCCTCGGCATGGAAGTTGATCAAGACCCCAAGTCCGGCGACGTGACCATGCGGCAGACCAAGTTCCTGCAGTCGATCCTGACCAAGTTCGGCATGCAAGACTGCAAACCAGTGAGGACTCCTCAAGACCCCGGACTCAAGCTGACCAAGGCCATGTGCGAAGGTGGTTGCAAGCACGAAGACACCATGAAGAACGTGCCGTACCGAAGTGCAGTCGGCGCACTCATGTACCTCATGGTCGGCACTCGACCAGACCTCGCAGCGGCAGTCGGCACACTCAGCCAGTTCGCCGCGGACCCGTGTCCAACACATTGGCAAGCTCTCAAGCGTGTGCTCCGGTATCTGCAAGCGACTCCGACCTACGGCCTGCAGTTCTCGGCACCGAACGACGGAAGACTGGTCGGCTACTCCGACGCCGACTGGGCTGGCGACATCGAGTCACGTCGAAGCACCAGCGGCTACGTGTTCATGCTCAACGGCGGATGCATCAGCTGGCGCAGCAAGAAGCAGCGAACTGTCGCCCTCTCCTCGACCGAAGCAGAGTACATGGCTCTATCGGAAGCGATCCAAGAAGCCGTGTGGCTCAAGGCGTTCCTGTGCGAACTCGGCGAAGTTGCAAGCGACCAAGCGCTCACGGTGTACGAAGACAACCAAGGTGCGATCGCGTTGGCCAAGAACCCCGAGTTCCACAAGCGCACCAAGCACATCGACATTCGCTACCACTTCGTTCGTGAGAAGGTCGAGGACGGCCAAGTGTCTCTCCAGTATTGCCCGACCCAAGACATGCTTGCCGACATCATGACCAAGCCGATCCCCACTGTCCAGTTCGACGTGCTCCGCACCAAGCTTGGTGTTCAAGACGCAGTCGAGTCGAGGGGGAGTGTTGAAGATGATGCGCCTCGAACCCAGCGTCATCATTCCAGTTGAAGCTCGGCAGTTGAAGCTCGGCTGTAGAAGATTCTCCTGCAGAAGATTCTCCGTGGAAGATTCGACATGTGGAAGATTCGACATGTGGAAGATTCTCCGTCTGGTTCTGGTTTGAATCCAGTGCCACCCATCGACTTCGTTGAAGTATCCACGAAGTCAGTTTATGTTTGCATATGTTTACGATAGGTAGGACATACATTTGATTATGGTAGCGTAGGACACACACAGACGGCTTAGAGGTAGCAGTAGCGAACTAAGTCCCGATCAATTCACTTTGCATTTTGCATCCCACCAACCAAGCGACCTTCCAACACGTCTGTGTGTGTCCTACGCTACCATAATCAAATGTATGTCCTACCTATCGTAAACATATGCAAACATAAACTGACTTCGTGGATACTTCAACGAAGTCGATGGGTGGCACTGGATTCAAACCAGAACCAGACGGAGAATCTTCCACATGTCGAATCTTCCACATGTCGAATCTTCCACGGAGAATCTTCTGCAGGAGAATCTTCTACAGCCGAGCTTCAACTGCCGAGCTTCAACTGGAATGATGACGCTGGGTTCGAGGCGCATCATCTTCAACACTTGGCAACGAGTCGAGCCTTGTACCGCTCGACGAGTCCTTCGGCGGTTTCCTTGACCTTGAACACCCACTTGCTGGTGATGGCCTTGCGTCCGGCTGGCAAAGGGACTAGGTCCCAGGTCTCGTTCTTCTTGAGCGACTCAAGCTCGGAGTCGCAGGCTTCCTTCCAGTTGCTGGCGTCGTCGGATTCCATCGCCGACTTGAACGATGTCGGCAACTCTCCCCCTGAATTCACGACGAGAGCAAACTCTTCGTAATCTTGGTCTTCTCCCCCTTGTTCTTGCACGTCTTCGCCTTCTTCGTCTTCATCTTCTACGCCTTCCTCTTCGATCGACGTGGAGAATCTTCTGCAGGAGGTTCTTCTACAGCCGAGCTTCAACTGCCGAGCTTCAACTGGAATGATGACGCTGGGTTCGAGGCGCATCATCTTCAACACACCGACTTCGCCTCCCCAGCCTTCGCCATGGATTCGACCACCCCAGCTCGCTTCAACAAGTTCGACGGAACCAACTTCCACACATGGAAGTTCAAGATGCAGATGGTGCTCGAAGAACGCGACGTCTGGGAAGTTGTCTGTGGAGAGGTCAAACTCGAGCAGTGCCAGACCGACGCGGACCGAGCCCTCTTCAAGAAGAAGTCTCGCAAGGCGCTCGCGATGATCTGTCTCGCGATGGAAGACTCGCAGCTCCCGCTGGTTCGGTCGGCGAGTGGTGCGCAAGATGCATGGTCAAGACTGGAAGAACACTTCGAGAAGAAGAGCCTTGCCAACAAGCTCTTTCTTCGTCGTCGTTTCTTCACGACCATGATGGAAGAAGGTGACGATGTGCTCACGCACATCAACAAGCTCAAGACCCTGGCCGAGCAACTCGACGCAGTCGGCGCTCCGGTCAGCGAAGACGACTTGGTGATCACGCTTCTCGGCAGTCTCAGCGAGTCGTACCAGTTCCTCATCACGGCGTTGGAGTCGCGTGTCGACGCGCTCACGTGGGAACTCGTGACGTCTCGGCTGCTCCATGAAGACATGAAGCGCAAGGAGCAAGGTGGCGACGGAGCCACGCTTGGCCAAGCGTTCATGACAAGTGACGCGAAGCCCAAGGGCCGTGCAGTCAAGAAGACTGGCACGTGCAACTACTGCGGCAAGATCGGTCATTGGGCCGCGGAGTGCCACTCGCGTGTCAAGGACAACGGCAACGGCAACGGCAACTCCGGCGGCAACTCCGGCGGCAACGGAAACGGCAACGGCAACGGAAACGGCAACCCTCGGCAACGGTTCCAGCGAGCGAACCTTGCGCGAGATGAAGACCCCGGCGAGTACCTGTTCTCGGTCGGGAAGACCCAAGGCAAGTCGAGTCAATCCACGGCGTGGTTGGTCGACTCGGGTGCGACTCAGCACATGTCGCGAACCAAGCAGTTCATGATGAACTACAAGAAGATTGACCCAGTCGACGTGCATCTGGCCGATGATGGCACGGTCTAAGCAGTCGGCGTGGGAGACATTCTCATGTCGATGAAGACTCCAAGCGGTGTCAAGAAGGGTTTGCTCACCAACGTGTGGCATATCCCCAAGCTCAGCCGCAACCTGTTCTCGGTCGGAAGATTCACGGAGGACGTTGCTCCCGTGACGTTCGACAAGGACGGTTGCTTCGTCGTTCTCAAGGGCGCCAAGCGGACCATCGGCACTCGTATCGGCAAGGGTCTGTTCAAGCTCAACATGTCTCCAGTGTCGACTGAAGCAGCCCACGCCGCCAGTACAAGACGAGGTCGCGCCATGTCCAAGTCGTACCTCTGGCACCTCCGACTCGGTCACATCGGCTTCAGCGGTCTCGAAGCCATCGTCAAGAAGGACCTCGCCGACGGACTCGACATCGGGTCTGTGCAGGAATGGGAGGTCTGTGAAGGCTGTGCACTCGGCAAGCTGACTCGCGTCAAGTTCCAGTCGGGCACGACCAAGCGGTCTGCGAATCTGCTTGACGTCGTGTACAGCGATGTGGCCGGCCCCATGAAGACTCCGACGTTCGGCGGCATGAAGTACTTTGCCACCTTCACCGACGACAAGTCTCGACTGTGCAAGTTGTACCTCATGCGGTCCAAGGACGAAGTCTACGACAAGTTCGTCGAGTACGTCAACTGGGCCGAGAACCAAACCGGTCGTCGAGTCAAGGTGCTTCGAACCGACGGCGGCGGCGAGTACCAGTCGGCCAAACTTGCCAAGTTCTGTCGCAAGCGTGGCATCGAGCACGACGTCACGCCGCCATACACGCCTCAGTTGAACGGTGTGGCGGAGCGCATGAACCGAACCATCGGTGAGTGTGGTCGTTGCAAGCTCCACCATGCCAACTTGTCCGACGAGTACTGGGGCGAAGCCGTCATGACTGCAGTCGAAGTTCGCAACCGACTTCCGACCCGCGCTCAAGACTTGTACAAGTCGCCGTACGAAGAATGGTACGGGAAGAAGCCCTTGCTCGCCAACTTCAAGGTGTTCGGCTGCCATGCGTACGTCCACGTGCCGAAGGAGAAGCGGTGGAAGTTCGACGCCCGAGCCATCTTGTGTCGGTTCCTCGGCTACTCGGACCACGAGAAGGCGTATCGGTTTGAAGAAATCGCAACCGGTCGGATCGTCATCAGTCGAGACGCGCAGTTCATGGAAGACACATTCGACGATGGCAAGCGCGAAGAACCCTGGAGCAAGTCCGTCGAGTTCCGCGACGATGAAGATGATGAAGATGATGAAGATCAAGATGAAGCAACCGACAACCAAGATGATGAAGACATGGGTGAGCAGCCAGCCTCACCAGCACCAAGTCAGCGCAGCTACGAGCGACCGGAGTGGCAACAGGGCCAGCGGTCGCAGCGTCCAGCAGCACCAGCATCGGCCCAGCAGCCGAATGTCGACTACGCACCAGGGTCCAAGCGCCACTCTCGCACGCACTCGCTCGAGAACCTGGCTGAACCGCCAGTTGAGAAGCGCTACGGACGGGTTGGTCGCACAAGTGGTGCGACTCCACCACCCACGCAAGGTCCAAGGACATCGCTCGAAGATCTGTCTGCACTGCTCACGTCGATCGAAGAGGAAGGCGTAGAAGATGAAGACGAAGAAGGCGAAGACGTGCAAGAACAAGGGGGAGAAGACCAAGATTACGAAGAGTTTGCTCTCGTCGTGAATTCAGGGGGAGAGTTGCCGACATCGTTCAAGTCGGCGATGGAATCCGACGACGCCAGCAACTGGAAGGAAGCCTGCGACTCCGAGCTTGAGTCGCTCAAGAAGAACGAGACCTGGGACCTAGTCCCTTTGCCAGCCGGACGCAAGGCCATCACCAGCAAGTGGGTGTTCAAGGTCAAGGAAACCGCCGAAGGACTCGTCGAGCGGTACAAGGCTCGACTCGTTGCCAAGTGTTGAAGATGATGCGCCTCGAACCCAGCGTCATCATTCCAGTTGAAGCTCGGCAGTTGAAGCTCGGCTGTAGAAGATTCTCCTGCAGAAGATTCTCCGTGGAAGATTCGACATGTGGAAGATTCGACATGTGGAAGATTCTCCGTCTGGTTCTGGTTTGAATCCAGTGCCACCCATCGACTTCGTTGAAGTATCCACGAAGTTAGTTTATGTTTGCATATGTTTACGATAGGTAGGACATACATTTGATTACGGTAGCGTAGGACACACACAGACGGCTTAGAGGTAGCAGCAGCGAACTAAGTCCCGATCAATTCACTTTGCATTTTGCATCCCACCAACCAAGCGACCTTCCAACAGGTTATGAGCCCAAGCCCAGCCGACTCTGCCTCCACCGACTTCGCCTCCCCAGCCTTCGCCATGGATTCGACCACCCCAGCTGCATCAACAAGTTCGACGGAACCAACTTCCACACATGGAAGTTCAAGATGCAGATGGTGCTCGAAGAACGCGACGTCTGGGAAGTTGTCTGTGGAGAGGTCAAACTCGAGCAGTGCCAGACCGACGCGGACCGAGCCCTCTTCAAGAAGAAGTCTCGCAAGGCGCTCGCGATGATCTGTCTCGCGATGGAAGACTCGCAGCTCCCGCTGGTTCGGTCGGCGAGTGGTGCGCAAGATGCATGGTCAAGACTGGAAGAACACTTCGAGAAGAAGAGCCTTGCCAACAAGCTCTTTCTTCGTCGTCGTTTCTTCACGACCATGATGGAAGAAGGTGACGATGTGCTCACGCACATCAACAAGCTCAAGACCCTGGCCGAGCAACTCGACGCAGTCGGCGCTCCGGTCAGCGAAGACGACTTGGTGATCACGCTTCTCGGCAGTCTCAGCGAGTCGTACCAGTTCCTCATCACGGCGTTGGAGTCGCGTGTCGACGCGCTCACGTGGGAACTCGTGACGTCTCGGCTGCTCCATGAAGACATGAAGCGCAAGGAGCAAGGTGGCGACGGAGCCACGCTTGGCCAAGCGTTCATGACAAGTGACGCGAAGCCCAAGGGCCGTGCAGTCAAGAAGACTGGCACGTGCAACTACTGCGGCAAGATCGGTCATTGGGCCGCGGAGTGCCACTCGCGTGTCAAGGACAACGGCAACGGCAACGGCAACTCCGGCGGCAACTCCGGCGGCAACGGAAACGGAAACGGCAACGGAAACGGCAACCCTCGGCAACGGTTCCAGCGAGCGAACCTTGCGCGAGATGAAGACCCCGGCGAGTACCTGTTCTCGGTCGGGAAGACCCAAGGCAAGTCGAGTCAATCCACGGCGTGGTTGGTCGACTCGGGTGCGACTCAGCACATGTCGCGAACCAAGCAGTTCATGATGAACTACAAGAAGATTGACCCAGTCGACGTGCATCTGGCCGACGATGGCACAGTCCAAGCGGTTGGCGTGGGAGACATTCTCATGTCGATGAAGACTCCAAGCGGTGTCAAGAAGGGTTTGCTCACCAACGTGTGGCATATCCCCAAGCTCAGCCGCAACCTGTTCTCGGTCGGAAGATTCACGGAGGACGTTGCTCCCGTGACGTTCGACAAGGACGGTTGCTTCGTCGTTCTCAAGGGCGCCAAGCGGACCATCGGCACTCGTATCGGCAAGGGTCTGTTCAAGCTCAACATGTCTCCAGTGTCGACTGAAGCATCCCACGCCGCCAGTACAAGACGAGGTCGCGCCATGTCCAAGTCGTACCTCTGGCACCTCCGACTCGGTCACATCGGCTTCAGCGGTCTCGAAGCCATCGTCAAGAAGGACCTCGCCGACGGACTCGACATCGGGTCTGTGCAGGAATGGGAGGTCTGTGAAGGCTGTGCACTCGGCAAGCTGACTCGCGTCAAGTTCCAGTCGGGCACGACCAAGCGGTCTGCGAATCTGCTTGACGTCGTGTACAGCGATGTGGCCGGCCCCATGAAGACTCCGACGTTCGGCGGCATGAAGTACTTTGCCACCTTCACCGACGACAAGTCTCGACTGTGCAAGTTGTACCTCATGCGGTCCAAGGACGAAGTCTACGACAAGTTCGTCGAGTACGTCAACTGGGCCGAGAACCAAACCGGTCGTCGAGTCAAGGTGCTTCGAACCGACGGCGGCGGCGAGTACCAGTCGGCCAAACTTGCCAAGTTCTGTCGCAAGCGTGGCATCGAGCACGACGTCACGCCGCCATACACGCCTCAGTTGAACGGTGTGGCGGAGCGCATGAACCGAACCATCGGTGAGTGTGGTCGTTGCAAGCTCCACCATGCCAACTTGTCCGACGAGTACTGGGGCGAAGCCGTCATGACTGCAGTCGAAGTTCGCAACCGACTTCCGACCCGCGCTCAAGACTTGTACAAGTCGCCGTACGAAGAATGGTACGGGAAGAAGCCCTTGCTCGCCAACTTCAAGGTGTTCGGCTGCCATGCGTACGTCCACGTGCCGAAGGAGAAGCGGTGGAAGTTCGACGCCCGAGCCATCTTGTGTCGGTTCCTCGGCTACTCGGACCACGAGAAGGCGTATCGGTTTGAAGAAATCGCAACCGGTCGGATCGTCATCAGTCGAGACGCGCAGTTCATGGAAGACACATTCGACGATGGCAAGCGCGAAGAACCCTGGAGCAAGTCCGTCGAGTTCCGCGACGATGAAGATGATGAAGATGATGAAGATCAAGATGAAGCAACCGACAACCAAGATGATGAAGACATGGGTGAGCAGCCAGCCTCACCAGCACCAAGTCAGCGCAGCTACGAGCGACCGGAGTGGCAACAGGGCCAGCGGTCGCAGCGTCCAGCAGCACCAGCATCGGCCCAGCAGCCGAATGTCGACTACGCACCAGGGTCCAAGCGCCACTCTCGCACGCACTCGCTCGAGAACCTGGCTGAACCGCCAGTTGAGAAGCGCTACGGACGGGTTGGTCGCACAAGTGGTGCGACTCCACCACCCACGCAAGGTCCAAGGACATCGCTCGAAGATCTGTCTGCACTGCTCACGTCGATCGAAGAGGAAGGCGTAGAAGATGAAGACGAAGAAGGCGAAGACGTGCAAGAACAAGGGGGAGAAGACCAAGATTACGAAGAGTTTGCTCTCGTCGTGAATTCAGGGGGAGAGTTGCCGACATCGTTCAAGTCGGCGATGGAATCCGACGACGCCAGCAACTGGAAGGAAGCCTGCGACTCCGAGCTTGAGTCGCTCAAGAAGAACGAGACCTGGGACCTAGTCCCTTTGCCAGCCGGACGCAAGGCCATCACCAGCAAGTGGGTGTTCAAGGTCAAGGAAACCGCCGAAGGACTCGTCGAGCGGTACAAGGCTCGACTCGTTGCCAAGTGTTGAAGATGATGCGCCTCGAACCCAGCGTCATCATTCCAGTTGAAGCTCGGCTGTAGAAGATTCTCCTGCAGAAGATTCTCCGTGGAAGATTCGACATGTGGAAGATTCGACATGTGGAAGATTCTCCGTCTGGTTCTGGTTTGAATCCAGTGCCACCCATCGACTTCGTTGAAGTATCCACGAAGTTAGTTTATGTTTGCATATGTTTACGATAGGTAGGACATACATTTGATTACGGTAGCGTAGGACACACACAGACGGCTTAGAGGTAGCAGCAGCGAACTAAGTCCCGATCAATTCACTTTGCATTTTGCATCCCACCAACCAAGCGACCTTCCAACAGGTTATGAGCCCAAGCCCAGCCGACTCTGCCTCCACCGACTTCGCCTCCCCAGCCTTCGCCATGGATTCGACCACCCCAGCTGCATCAACAAGTTCGACGGAACCAACTTCCACACATGGAAGTTCAAGATGCAGATGGTGCTCGAAGAACGCGACGTCTGGGAAGTTGTCTGTGGAGAGGTCAAACTCGAGCAGTGCCAGACCGACGCGGACCGAGCCCTCTTCAAGAAGAAGTCTCGCAAGGCGCTCGCGATGATCTGTCTCGCGATGGAAGACTCGCAGCTCCCGCTGGTTCGGTCGGCGAGTGGTGCGCAAGATGCATGGTCAAGACTGGAAGAACACTTCGAGAAGAAGAGCCTTGCCAACAAGCTCTTTCTTCGTCGTCGTTTCTTCACGACCATGATGGAAGAAGGTGACGATGTGCTCACGCACATCAACAAGCTCAAGACCCTGGCCGAGCAACTCGACGCAGTCGGCGCTCCGGTCAGCGAAGACGACTTGGTGATCACGCTTCTCGGCAGTCTCAGCGAGTCGTACCAGTTCCTCATCACGGCGTTGGAGTCGCGTGTCGACGCGCTCACGTGGGAACTCGTGACGTCTCGGCTGCTCCATGAAGACATGAAGCGCAAGGAGCAAGGTGGCGACGGAGCCACGCTTGGCCAAGCGTTCATGACAAGTGACGCGAAGCCCAAGGGTCGTGCAGTCAAGAAGACTGGCACGTGCAACTACTGCGGCAAGATCGGTCATTGGGCCGCGGAGTGCCACTCGCGTGTCAAGGACAACGGCAACGGCAACGGCAACTCCGGCGGCAACTCCGGCGGCAACGGAAACGGAAACGGCAACGGAAACGGCAACCCTCGGCAACGGTTCCAGCGAGCGAACCTTGCGCGAGATGAAGACCCCGGCGAGTACCTGTTCTCGGTCGGGAAGACCCAAGGCAAGTCGAGTCAATCCACGGCGTGGTTGGTCGACTCGGGTGCGACTCAGCACATGTCGCGAACCAAGCAGTTCATGATGAACTACAAGAAGATTGACCCAGTCGACGTGCATCTGGCCGACGATGGCACAGTCCAAGCGGTTGGCGTGGGAGACATTCTCATGTCGATGAAGACTCCAAGCGGTGTCAAGAAGGGTTTGCTCACCAACGTGTGGCATATCCCCAAGCTCAGCCGCAACCTGTTCTCGGTCGGAAGATTCACGGAGGACGTTGCTCCCGTGACGTTCGACAAGGACGGTTGCTTCGTCGTTCTCAAGGGCGCCAAGCGGACCATCGGCACTCGTATCGGCAAGGGTCTGTTCAAGCTCAACATGTCTCCAGTGTCGACTGAAGCATCCCACGCCGCCAGTACAAGACGAGGTCGCGCCATGTCCAAGTCGTACCTCTGGCACCTCCGACTCGGTCACATCGGCTTCAGCGGTCTCGAAGCCATCGTCAAGAAGGACCTCGCCGACGGACTCGACATCGGGTCTGTGCAGGAATGGGAGGTCTGTGAAGGCTGTGCACTCGGCAAGCTGACTCGCGTCAAGTTCCAGTCGGGCACGACCAAGCGGTCTGCGAATCTGCTTGACGTCGTGTACAGCGATGTGGCCGGCCCCATGAAGACTCCGACGTTCGGCGGCATGAAGTACTTTGCCACCTTCACCGACGACAAGTCTCGACTGTGCAAGTTGTACCTCATGCGGTCCAAGGACGAAGTCTACGACAAGTTCGTCGAGTACGTCAACTGGGCCGAGAACCAAACCGGTCGTCGAGTCAAGGTGCTTCGAACCGACGGCGGCGGCGAGTACCAGTCGGCCAAACTTGCCAAGTTCTGTCGCAAGCGTGGCATCGAGCACGACGTCACGCCGCCATACACGCCTCAGTTGAACGGTGTGGCGGAGCGCATGAACCGAACCATCGGTGAGTGTGGTCGTTGCAAGCTCCACCATGCCAACTTGTCCGACGAGTACTGGGGCGAAGCCGTCATGACTGCAGTCGAAGTTCGCAACCGACTTCCGACCCGCGCTCAAGACTTGTACAAGTCGCCGTACGAAGAATGGTACGGGAAGAAGCCCTTGCTCGCCAACTTCAAGGTGTTCGGCTGCCATGCGTACGTCCACGTGCCGAAGGAGAAGCGGTGGAAGTTCGACGCCCGAGCCATCTTGTGTCGGTTCCTCGGCTACTCGGACCACGAGAAGGCGTATCGGTTTGAAGAAATCGCAACCGGTCGGATCGTCATCAGTCGAGACGCGCAGTTCATGGAAGACACATTCGACGATGGCAAGCGCGAAGAACCCTGGAGCAAGTCCGTCGAGTTCCGCGACGATGAAGATGATGAAGATGATGAAGATCAAGATGAAGCAACCGACAACCAAGATGATGAAGACATGGGTGAGCAGCCAGCCTCACCAGCACCAAGTCAGCGCAGCTACGAGCGACCGGAGTGGCAACAGGGCCAGCGGTCGCAGCGTCCAGCAGCACCAGCATCGGCCCAGCAGCCGAATGTCGACTACGCACCAGGGTCCAAGCGCCACTCTCGCACGCACTCGCTCGAGAACCTGGCTGAACCGCCAGTTGAGAAGCGCTACGGACGGGTTGGTCGCACAAGTGGTGCGACTCCACCACCCACGCAAGGTCCAAGGACATCGCTCGAAGATCTGTCTGCACTGCTCACGTCGATCGAAGAGGAAGGCGTAGAAGATGAAGACGAAGAAGGCGAAGACGTGCAAGAACAAGGGGGAGAAGACCAAGATTACGAAGAGTTTGCTCTCGTCGTGAATTCAGGGGGAGAGTTGCCGACATCGTTCAAGTCGGCGATGGAATCCGACGACGCCAGCAACTGGAAGGAAGCCTGCGACTCCGAGCTTGAGTCGCTCAAGAAGAACGAGACCTGGGACCTAGTCCCTTTGCCAGCCGGACGCAAGGCCATCACCAGCAAGTGGGTGTTCAAGGTCAAGGAAACCGCCGAAGGACTCGTCGAGCGGTACAAGGCTCGACTCGTTGCCAAGTGTTGAAGATGATGCGCCTCGAACCCAGCGTCATCATTCCAGTTGAAGCTCGGCTGTAGAAGATTCTCCTGCAGAAGATTCTCCGTGGAAGATTCGACATGTGGAAGATTCGACATGTGGAAGATTCTCCGTCTGGTTCTGGTTTGAATCCAGTGCCACCCATCGACTTCGTTGAAGTATCCACGAAGTTAGTTTATGTTTGCATATGTTTACGATAGGTAGGACATACATTTGATTACGGTAGCGTAGGACACACACAGACGGCTTAGAGGTAGCAGCAGCGAACTAAGTCCCGATCAATTCACTTTGCATTTTGCATCCCACCAACCAAGCGACCTTCCAACAGGTTATGAGCCCAAGCCCAGCCGACTCTGCCTCCACCGACTTCGCCTCCCCAGCCTTCGCCATGGATTCGACCACCCCAGCTGCATCAACAAGTTCGACGGAACCAACTTCCACACATGGAAGTTCAAGATGCAGATGGTGCTCGAAGAACGCGACGTCTGGGAAGTTGTCTGTGGAGAGGTCAAACTCGAGCAGTGCCAGACCGACGCGGACCGAGCCCTCTTCAAGAAGAAGTCTCGCAAGGCGCTCGCGATGATCTGTCTCGCGATGGAAGACTCGCAGCTCCCGCTGGTTCGGTCGGCGAGTGGTGCGCAAGATGCATGGTCAAGACTGGAAGAACACTTCGAGAAGAAGAGCCTTGCCAACAAGCTCTTTCTTCGTCGTCGTTTCTTCAC
The DNA here is from genome assembly GCA_023091665.1 of Pythium myriotylum. Classification (NCBI taxonomy): domain Eukaryota; phylum Oomycota; class Peronosporomycetes; order Pythiales; family Pythiaceae; genus Pythium; species Pythium myriotylum. The sequence continues at coordinate 2,064,425 of JALJCQ010000014.1, forward strand.
GACCATGATGGAAGAAGGTGACGATGTGCTCACGCACATCAACAAGCTCAAGACCCTGGCCGAGCAACTCGACGCAGTCGGCGCTCCGGTCAGCGAAGACGACTTGGTGATCACGCTTCTCGGCAGTCTCAGCGAGTCGTACCAGTTCCTCATCACGGCGTTGGAGTCGCGTGTCGACGCGCTCACGTGGGAACTCGTGACGTCTCGGCTGCTCCATGAAGACATGAAGCGCAAGGAGCAAGGTGGCGACGGAGCCACGCTTGGCCAAGCGTTCATGACAAGTGACGCGAAGCCCAAGGGCCGTGCAGTCAAGAAGACTGGCACGTGCAACTACTGCGGCAAGATCGGTCATTGGGCCGCGGAGTGCCACTCGCGTGTCAAGGACAACGGCAACGGCAACGGCAACTCCGGCGGCAACTCCGGCGGCAACGGAAACGGAAACGGCAACGGAAACGGCAACCCTCGGCAACGGTTCCAGCGAGCGAACCTTGCGCGAGATGAAGACCCCGGCGAGTACCTGTTCTCGGTCGGGAAGACCCAAGGCAAGTCGAGTCAATCCACGGCGTGGTTGGTCGACTCGGGTGCGACTCAGCACATGTCGCGAACCAAGCAGTTCATGATGAACTACAAGAAGATTGACCCAGTCGACGTGCATCTGGCCGACGATGGCACAGTCCAAGCGGTTGGCGTGGGAGACATTCTCATGTCGATGAAGACTCCAAGCGGTGTCAAGAAGGGTTTGCTCACCAACGTGTGGCATATCCCCAAGCTCAGCCGCAACCTGTTCTCGGTCGGAAGATTCACGGAGGACGTTGCTCCCGTGACGTTCGACAAGGACGGTTGCTTCGTCGTTCTCAAGGGCGCCAAGCGGACCATCGGCACTCGTATCGGCAAGGGTCTGTTCAAGCTCAACATGTCTCCAGTGTCGACTGAAGCATCCCACGCCGCCAGTACAAGACGAGGTCGCGCCATGTCCAAGTCGTACCTCTGGCACCTCCGACTCGGTCACATCGGCTTCAGCGGTCTCGAAGCCATCGTCAAGAAGGACCTCGCCGACGGACTCGACATCGGGTCTGTGCAGGAATGGGAGGTCTGTGAAGGCTGTGCACTCGGCAAGCTGACTCGCGTCAAGTTCCAGTCGGGCACGACCAAGCGGTCTGCGAATCTGCTTGACGTCGTGTACAGCGATGTGGCCGGCCCCATGAAGACTCCGACGTTCGGCGGCATGAAGTACTTTGCCACCTTCACCGACGACAAGTCTCGACTGTGCAAGTTGTACCTCATGCGGTCCAAGGACGAAGTCTACGACAAGTTCGTCGAGTACGTCAACTGGGCCGAGAACCAAACCGGTCGTCGAGTCAAGGTGCTTCGAACCGACGGCGGCGGCGAGTACCAGTCGGCCAAACTTGCCAAGTTCTGTCGCAAGCGTGGCATCGAGCACGACGTCACGCCGCCATACACGCCTCAGTTGAACGGTGTGGCGGAGCGCATGAACCGAACCATCGGTGAGTGTGGTCGTTGCAAGCTCCACCATGCCAACTTGTCCGACGAGTACTGGGGCGAAGCCGTCATGACTGCAGTCGAAGTTCGCAACCGACTTCCGACCCGCGCTCAAGACTTGTACAAGTCGCCGTACGAAGAATGGTACGGGAAGAAGCCCTTGCTCGCCAACTTCAAGGTGTTCGGCTGCCATGCGTACGTCCACGTGCCGAAGGAGAAGCGGTGGAAGTTCGACGCCCGAGCCATCTTGTGTCGGTTCCTCGGCTACTCGGACCACGAGAAGGCGTATCGGTTTGAAGAAATCGCAACCGGTCGGATCGTCATCAGTCGAGACGCGCAGTTCATGGAAGACACATTCGACGATGGCAAGCGCGAAGAACCCTGGAGCAAGTCCGTCGAGTTCCGCGACGATGAAGATGATGAAGATGATGAAGATCAAGATGAAGCAACCGACAACCAAGATGATGAAGACATGGGTGAGCAGCCAGCCTCACCAGCACCAAGTCAGCGCAGCTACGAGCGACCGGAGTGGCAACAGGGCCAGCGGTCGCAGCGTCCAGCAGCACCAGCATCGGCCCAGCAGCCGAATGTCGACTACGCACCAGGGTCCAAGCGCCACTCTCGCACGCACTCGCTCGAGAACCTGGCTGAACCGCCAGTTGAGAAGCGCTACGGACGGGTTGGTCGCACAAGTGGTGCGACTCCACCACCCACGCAAGGTCCAAGGACATCGCTCGAAGATCTGTCTGCACTGCTCACGTCGATCGAAGAGGAAGGCGTAGAAGATGAAGACGAAGAAGGCGAAGACGTGCAAGAACAAGGGGGAGAAGACCAAGATTACGAAGAGTTTGCTCTCGTCGTGAATTCAGGGGGAGAGTTGCCGACATCGTTCAAGTCGGCGATGGAATCCGACGACGCCAGCAACTGGAAGGAAGCCTGCGACTCCGAGCTTGAGTCGCTCAAGAAGAACGAGACCTGGGACCTAGTCCCTTTGCCAGCCGGACGCAAGGCCATCACCAGCAAGTGGGTGTTCAAGGTCAAGGAAACCGCCGAAGGACTCGTCGAGCGGTACAAGGCTCGACTCGTTGCCAAGTGTTGAAGATGATGCGCCTCGAACCCAGCGTCATCATTCCAGTTGAAGCTCGGCTGTAGAAGATTCTCCTGCAGAAGATTCTCCGTGGAAGATTCGACATGTGGAAGATTCGACATGTGGAAGATTCTCCGTCTGGTTCTGGTTTGAATCCAGTGCCACCCATCGACTTCGTTGAAGTATCCACGAAGTTAGTTTATGTTTGCATATGTTTACGATAGGTAGGACATACATTTGATTACGGTAGCGTAGGACACACACAGACGGCTTAGAGGTAGCAGCAGCGAACTAAGTCCCGATCAATTCACTTTGCATTTTGCATCCCACCAACCAAGCGACCTTCCAACAGGTTATGAGCCCAAGCCCAGCCGACTCTGCCTCCACCGACTTCGCCTCCCCAGCCTTCGCCATGGATTCGACCACCCCAGCTGCATCAACAAGTTCGACGGAACCAACTTCCACACATGGAAGTTCAAGATGCAGATGGTGCTCGAAGAACGCGACGTCTGGGAAGTTGTCTGTGGAGAGGTCAAACTCGAGCAGTGCCAGACCGACGCGGACCGAGCCCTCTTCAAGAAGAAGTCTCGCAAGGCGCTCGCGATGATCTGTCTCGCGATGGAAGACTCGCAGCTCCCGCTGGTTCGGTCGGCGAGTGGTGCGCAAGATGCATGGTCAAGACTGGAAGAACACTTCGAGAAGAAGAGCCTTGCCAACAAGCTCTTTCTTCGTCGTCGTTTCTTCACGACCATGATGGAAGAAGGTGACGATGTGCTCACGCACATCAACAAGCTCAAGACCCTGGCCGAGCAACTCGACGCAGTCGGCGCTCCGGTCAGCGAAGACGACTTGGTGATCACGCTTCTCGGCAGTCTCAGCGAGTCGTACCAGTTCCTCATCACGGCGTTGGAGTCGCGTGTCGACGCGCTCACGTGGGAACTCGTGACGTCTCGGCTGCTCCATGAAGACATGAAGCGCAAGGAGCAAGGTGGCGACGGAGCCACGCTTGGCCAAGCGTTCATGACAAGTGACGCGAAGCCCAAGGGCCGTGCAGTCAAGAAGACTGGCACGTGCAACTACTGCGGCAAGATCGGTCATTGGGCCGCGGAGTGCCACTCGCGTGTCAAGGACAACGGCAACGGCAACGGCAACTCCGGCGGCAACTCCGGCGGCAACGGAAACGGAAACGGCAACGGAAACGGCAACCCTCGGCAACGGTTCCAGCGAGCGAACCTTGCGCGAGATGAAGACCCCGGCGAGTACCTGTTCTCGGTCGGGAAGACCCAAGGCAAGTCGAGTCAATCCACGGCGTGGTTGGTCGACTCGGGTGCGACTCAGCACATGTCGCGAACCAAGCAGTTCATGATGAACTACAAGAAGATTGACCCAGTCGACGTGCATCTGGCCGACGATGGCACAGTCCAAGCGGTTGGCGTGGGAGACATTCTCATGTCGATGAAGACTCCAAGCGGTGTCAAGAAGGGTTTGCTCACCAACGTGTGGCATATCCCCAAGCTCAGCCGCAACCTGTTCTCGGTCGGAAGATTCACGGAGGACGTTGCTCCCGTGACGTTCGACAAGGACGGTTGCTTCGTCGTTCTCAAGGGCGCCAAGCGGACCATCGGCACTCGTATCGGCAAGGGTCTGTTCAAGCTCAACATGTCTCCAGTGTCGACTGAAGCATCCCACGCCGCCAGTACAAGACGAGGTCGCGCCATGTCCAAGTCGTACCTCTGGCACCTCCGACTCGGTCACATCGGCTTCAGCGGTCTCGAAGCCATCGTCAAGAAGGACCTCGCCGACGGACTCGACATCGGGTCTGTGCAGGAATGGGAGGTCTGTGAAGGCTGTGCACTCGGCAAGCTGACTCGCGTCAAGTTCCAGTCGGGCACGACCAAGCGGTCTGCGAATCTGCTTGACGTCGTGTACAGCGATGTGGCCGGCCCCATGAAGACTCCGACGTTCGGCGGCATGAAGTACTTTGCCACCTTCACCGACGACAAGTCTCGACTGTGCAAGTTGTACCTCATGCGGTCCAAGGACGAAGTCTACGACAAGTTCGTCGAGTACGTCAACTGGGCCGAGAACCAAACCGGTCGTCGAGTCAAGGTGCTTCGAACCGACGGCGGCGGCGAGTACCAGTCGGCCAAACTTGCCAAGTTCTGTCGCAAGCGTGGCATCGAGCACGACGTCACGCCGCCATACACGCCTCAGTTGAACGGTGTGGCGGAGCGCATGAACCGAACCATCGGTGAGTGTGGTCGTTGCAAGCTCCACCATGCCAACTTGTCCGACGAGTACTGGGGCGAAGCCGTCATGACTGCAGTCGAAGTTCGCAACCGACTTCCGACCCGCGCTCAAGACTTGTACAAGTCGCCGTACGAAGAATGGTACGGGAAGAAGCCCTTGCTCGCCAACTTCAAGGTGTTCGGCTGCCATGCGTACGTCCACGTGCCGAAGGAGAAGCGGTGGAAGTTCGACGCCCGAGCCATCTTGTGTCGGTTCCTCGGCTACTCGGACCACGAGAAGGCGTATCGGTTTGAAGAAATCGCAACCGGTCGGATCGTCATCAGTCGAGACGCGCAGTTCATGGAAGACACATTCGACGATGGCAAGCGCGAAGAACCCTGGAGCAAGTCCGTCGAGTTCCGCGACGATGAAGATGATGAAGATGATGAAGATCAAGATGAAGCAACCGACAACCAAGATGATGAAGACATGGGTGAGCAGCCAGCCTCACCAGCACCAAGTCAGCGCAGCTACGAGCGACCGGAGTGGCAACAGGGCCAGCGGTCGCAGCGTCCAGCAGCACCAGCATCGGCCCAGCAGCCGAATGTCGACTACGCACCAGGGTCCAAGCGCCACTCTCGCACGCACTCGCTCGAGAACCTGGCTGAACCGCCAGTTGAGAAGCGCTACGGACGGGTTGGTCGCACAAGTGGTGCGACTCCACCACCCACGCAAGGTCCAAGGACATCGCTCGAAGATCTGTCTGCACTGCTCACGTCGATCGAAGAGGAAGGCGTAGAAGATGAAGACGAAGAAGGCGAAGACGTGCAAGAACAAGGGGGAGAAGACCAAGATTACGAAGAGTTTGCTCTCGTCGTGAATTCAGGGGGAGAGTTGCCGACATCGTTCAAGTCGGCGATGGAATCCGACGACGCCAGCAACTGGAAGGAAGCCTGCGACTCCGAGCTTGAGTCGCTCAAGAAGAACGAGACCTGGGACCTAGTCCCTTTGCCAGCCGGACGCAAGGCCATCACCAGCAAGTGGGTGTTCAAGGTCAAGGAAACCGCCGAAGGACTCGTCGAGCGGTACAAGGCTCGACTCGTTGCCAAGTGTTGAAGATGATGCGCCTCGAACCCAGCGTCATCATTCCAGTTGAAGCTCGGCAGTTGAAGCTCGGCTGTAGAAGATTCTCCTGCAGAAGATTCTCCGTGGAAGATTCGACATGTGGAAGATTCGACATGTGGAAGATTCTCCGTCTGGTTCTGGTTTGAATCCAGTGCCACCCATCGACTTCGTTGAAGTATCCACGAAGTTAGTTTATGTTTGCATATGTTTACGATAGGTAGGACATACATTTGATTACGGTAGCGTAGGACACACACAGACGGCTTAGAGGTAGCAGCAGCGAACTAAGTCCCGATCAATTCACTTTGCATTTTGCATCCCACCAACCAAGCGACCTTCCAACAGGTTATGAGCCCAAGCCCAGCCGACTCTGCCTCCACCGACTTCGCCTCCCCAGCCTTCGCCATGGATTCGACCACCCCAGCTGCATCAACAAGTTCGACGGAACCAACTTCCACACATGGAAGTTCAAGATGCAGATGGTGCTCGAAGAACGCGACGTCTGGGAAGTTGTCTGTGGAGAGGTCAAACTCGAGCAGTGCCAGACCGACGCGGACCGAGCCCTCTTCAAGAAGAAGTCTCGCAAGGCGCTCGCGATGATCTGTCTCGCGATGGAAGACTCGCAGCTCCCGCTGGTTCGGTCGGCGAGTGGTGCGCAAGATGCATGGTCAAGACTGGAAGAACACTTCGAGAAGAAGAGCCTTGCCAACAAGCTCTTTCTTCGTCGTCGTTTCTTCACGACCATGATGGAAGAAGGTGACGATGTGCTCACGCACATCAACAAGCTCAAGACCCTGGCCGAGCAACTCGACGCAGTCGGCGCTCCGGTCAGCGAAGACGACTTGGTGATCACGCTTCTCGGCAGTCTCAGCGAGTCGTACCAGTTCCTCATCACGGCGTTGGAGTCGCGTGTCGACGCGCTCACGTGGGAACTCGTGACGTCTCGGCTGCTCCATGAAGACATGAAGCGCAAGGAGCAAGGTGGCGACGGAGCCACGCTTGGCCAAGCGTTCATGACAAGTGACGCGAAGCCCAAGGGCCGTGCAGTCAAGAAGACTGGCACGTGCAACTACTGCGGCAAGATCGGTCATTGGGCCGCGGAGTGCCACTCGCGTGTCAAGGACAACGGCAACGGCAACGGCAACTCCGGCGGCAACTCCGGCGGCAACGGAAACGGAAACGGCAACGGAAACGGCAACCCTCGGCAACGGTTCCAGCGAGCGAACCTTGCGCGAGATGAAGACCCCGGCGAGTACCTGTTCTCGGTCGGGAAGACCCAAGGCAAGTCGAGTCAATCCACGGCGTGGTTGGTCGACTCGGGTGCGACTCAGCACATGTCGCGAACCAAGCAGTTCATGATGAACTACAAGAAGATTGACCCAGTCGACGTGCATCTGGCCGACGATGGCACAGTCCAAGCGGTTGGCGTGGGAGACATTCTCATGTCGATGAAGACTCCAAGCGGTGTCAAGAAGGGTTTGCTCACCAACGTGTGGCATATCCCCAAGCTCAGCCGCAACCTGTTCTCGGTCGGAAGATTCACGGAGGACGTTGCTCCCGTGACGTTCGACAAGGACGGTTGCTTCGTCGTTCTCAAGGGCGCCAAGCGGACCATCGGCACTCGTATCGGCAAGGGTCTGTTCAAGCTCAACATGTCTCCAGTGTCGACTGAAGCATCCCACGCCGCCAGTACAAGACGAGGTCGCGCCATGTCCAAGTCGTACCTCTGGCACCTCCGACTCGGTCACATCGGCTTCAGCGGTCTCGAAGCCATCGTCAAGAAGGACCTCGCCGACGGACTCGACATCGGGTCTGTGCAGGAATGGGAGGTCTGTGAAGGCTGTGCACTCGGCAAGCTGACTCGCGTCAAGTTCCAGTCGGGCACGACCAAGCGGTCTGCGAATCTGCTTGACGTCGTGTACAGCGATGTGGCCGGCCCCATGAAGACTCCGACGTTCGGCGGCATGAAGTACTTTGCCACCTTCACCGACGACAAGTCTCGACTGTGCAAGTTGTACCTCATGCGGTCCAAGGACGAAGTCTACGACAAGTTCGTCGAGTACGTCAACTGGGCCGAGAACCAAACCGGTCGTCGAGTCAAGGTGCTTCGAACCGACGGCGGCGGCGAGTACCAGTCGGCCAAACTTGCCAAGTTCTGTCGCAAGCGTGGCATCGAGCACGACGTCACGCCGCCATACACGCCTCAGTTGAACGGTGTGGCGGAGCGCATGAACCGAACCATCGGTGAGTGTGGTCGTTGCAAGCTCCACCATGCCAACTTGTCCGACGAGTACTGGGGCGAAGCCGTCATGACTGCAGTCGAAGTTCGCAACCGACTTCCGACCCGCGCTCAAGACTTGTACAAGTCGCCGTACGAAGAATGGTACGGGAAGAAGCCCTTGCTCGCCAACTTCAAGGTGTTCGGCTGCCATGCGTACGTCCACGTGCCGAAGGAGAAGCGGTGGAAGTTCGACGCCCGAGCCATCTTGTGTCGGTTCCTCGGCTACTCGGACCACGAGAAGGCGTATCGGTTTGAAGAAATCGCAACCGGTCGGATCGTCATCAGTCGAGACGCGCAGTTCATGGAAGACACATTCGACGATGGCAAGCGCGAAGAACCCTGGAGCAAGTCCGTCGAGTTCCGCGACGATGAAGATGATGAAGATGATGAAGATCAAGATGAAGCAACCGACAACCAAGATGATGAAGACATGGGTGAGCAGCCAGCCTCACCAGCACCAAGTCAGCGCAGCTACGAGCGACCGGAGTGGCAACAGGGCCAGCGGTCGCAGCGTCCAGCAGCACCAGCATCGGCCCAGCAGCCGAATGTCGACTACGCACCAGGGTCCAAGCGCCACTCTCGCACGCACTCGCTCGAGAACCTGGCTGAACCGCCAGTTGAGAAGCGCTACGGACGGGTTGGTCGCACAAGTGGTGCGACTCCACCACCCACGCAAGGTCCAAGGACATCGCTCGAAGATCTGTCTGCACTGCTCACGTCGATCGAAGAGGAAGGCGTAGAAGATGAAGACGAAGAAGGCGAAGACGTGCAAGAACAAGGGGGAGAAGACCAAGATTACGAAGAGTTTGCTCTCGTCGTGAATTCAGGGGGAGAGTTGCCGACATCGTTCAAGTCGGCGATGGAATCCGACGACGCCAGCAACTGGAAGGAAGCCTGCGACTCCGAGCTTGAGTCGCTCAAGAAGAACGAGACCTGGGACCTAGTCCCTTTGCCAGCCGGACGCAAGGCCATCACCAGCAAGTGGGTGTTCAAGGTCAAGGAAACCGCCGAAGGACTCGTCGAGCGGTACAAGGCTCGACTCGTTGCCAAGTGTTGAAGATGATGCGCCTCGAACCCAGCGTCATCATTCCAGTTGAAGCTCGGCTGTAGAAGATTCTCCTGCAGAAGATTCTCCGTGGAAGATTCGACATGTGGAAGATTCGACATGTGGAAGATTCTCCGTCTGGTTCTGGTTTGAATCCAGTGCCACCCATCGACTTCGTTGAAGTATCCACGAAGTTAGTTTATGTTTGCATATGTTTACGATAGGTAGGACATACATTTGATTACGGTAGCGTAGGACACACACAGACGGCTTAGAGGTAGCAGCAGCGAACTAAGTCCCGATCAATTCACTTTGCATTTTGCATCCCACCAACCAAGCGACCTTCCAACAGGTTATGAGCCCAAGCCCAGCCGACTCTGCCTCCACCGACTTCGCCTCCCCAGCCTTCGCCATGGATTCGACCACCCCAGCTGCATCAACAAGTTCGACGGAACCAACTTCCACACATGGAAGTTCAAGATGCAGATGGTGCTCGAAGAACGCGACGTCTGGGAAGTTGTCTGTGGAGAGGTCAAACTCGAGCAGTGCCAGACCGACGCGGACCGAGCCCTCTTCAAGAAGAAGTCTCGCAAGGCGCTCGCGATGATCTGTCTCGCGATGGAAGACTCGCAGCTCCCGCTGGTTCGGTCGGCGAGTGGTGCGCAAGATGCATGGTCAAGACTGGAAGAACACTTCGAGAAGAAGAGCCTTGCCAACAAGCTCTTTCTTCGTCGTCGTTTCTTCACGACCATGATGGAAGAAGGTGACGATGTGCTCACGCACATCAACAAGCTCAAGACCCTGGCCGAGCAACTCGACGCAGTCGGCGCTCCGGTCAGCGAAGACGACTTGGTGATCACGCTTCTCGGCAGTCTCAGCGAGTCGTACCAGTTCCTCATCACGGCGTTGGAGTCGCGTGTCGACGCGCTCACGTGGGAACTCGTGACGTCTCGGCTGCTCCATGAAGACATGAAGCGCAAGGAGCAAGGTGGCGACGGAGCCACGCTTGGCCAAGCGTTCATGACAAGTGACGCGAAGCCCAAGGGCCGTGCAGTCAAGAAGACTGGCACGTGCAACTACTGCGGCAAGATCGGTCATTGGGCCGCGGAGTGCCACTCGCGTGTCAAGGACAACGGCAACGGCAACGGCAACTCCGGCGGCAACTCCGGCGGCAACGGAAACGGAAACGGCAACGGAAACGGCAACCCTCGGCAACGGTTCCAGCGAGCGAACCTTGCGCGAGATGAAGACCCCGGCGAGTACCTGTTCTCGGTCGGGAAGACCCAAGGCAAGTCGAGTCAATCCACGGCGTGGTTGGTCGACTCGGGTGCGACTCAGCACATGTCGCGAACCAAGCAGTTCATGATGAACTACAAGAAGATTGACCCAGTCGACGTGCATCTGGCCGACGATGGCACAGTCCAAGCGGTTGGCGTGGGAGACATTCTCATGTCGATGAAGACTCCAAGCGGTGTCAAGAAGGGTTTGCTCACCAACGTGTGGCATATCCCCAAGCTCAGCCGCAACCTGTTCTCGGTCGGAAGATTCACGGAGGACGTTGCTCCCGTGACGTTCGACAAGGACGGTTGCTTCGTCGTTCTCAAGGGCGCCAAGCGGACCATCGGCACTCGTATCGGCAAGGGTCTGTTCAAGCTCAACATGTCTCCAGTGTCGACTGAAGCATCCCACGCCGCCAGTACAAGACGAGGTCGCGCCATGTCCAAGTCGTACCTCTGGCACCTCCGACTCGGTCACATCGGCTTCAGCGGTCTCGAAGCCATCGTCAAGAAGGACCTCGCCGACGGACTCGACATCGGGTCTGTGCAGGAATGGGAGGTCTGTGAAGGCTGTGCACTCGGCAAGCTGACTCGCGTCAAGTTCCAGTCGGGCACGACCAAGCGGTCTGCGAATCTGCTTGACGTCGTGTACAGCGATGTGGCCGGCCCCATGAAGACTCCGACGTTCGGCGGCATGAAGTACTTTGCCACCTTCACCGACGACAAGTCTCGACTGTGCAAGTTGTACCTCATGCGGTCCAAGGACGAAGTCTACGACAAGTTCGTCGAGTACGTCAACTGGGCCGAGAACCAAACCGGTCGTCGAGTCAAGGTGCTTCGAACCGACGGCGGCGGCGAGTACCAGTCGGCCAAACTTGCCAAGTTCTGTCGCAAGCGTGGCATCGAGCACGACGTCACGCCGCCATACACGCCTCAGTTGAACGGTGTGGCGGAGCGCATGAACCGAACCATCGGTGAGTGTGGTCGTTGCAAGCTCCACCATGCCAACTTGTCCGACGAGTACTGGGGCGAAGCCGTCATGACTGCAGTCGAAGTTCGCAACCGACTTCCGACCCGCGCTCAAGACTTGTACAAGTCGCCGTACGAAGAATGGTACGGGAAGAAGCCCTTGCTCGCCAACTTCAAGGTGTTCGGCTGCCATGCGTACGTCCACGTGCCGAAGGAGAAGCGGTGGAAGTTCGACGCCCGAGCCATCTTGTGTCGGTTCCTCGGCTACTCGGACCACGAGAAGGCGTATCGGTTTGAAGAAATCGCAACCGGTCGGATCGTCATCAGTCGAGACGCGCAGTTCATGGAAGACACATTCGACGATGGCAAGCGCGAAGAACCCTGGAGCAAGTCCGTCGAGTTCCGCGACGATGAAGATGATGAAGATGATGAAGATCAAGATGAAGCAACCGACAACCAAGATGATGAAGACATGGGTGAGCAGCCAGCCTCACCAGCACCAAGTCAGCGCAGCTACGAGCGACCGGAGTGGCAACAGGGCCAGCGGTCGCAGCGTCCAGCAGCACCAGCATCGGCCCAGCAGCCGAATGTCGACTACGCACCAGGGTCCAAGCGCCACTCTCGCACGCACTCGCTCGAGAACCTGGCTGAACCGCCAGTTGAGAAGCGCTACGGACGGGTTGGTCGCACAAGTGGTGCGACTCCACCACCCACGCAAGGTCCAAGGACATCGCTCGAAGATCTGTCTGCACTGCTCACGTCGATCGAAGAGGAAGGCGTAGAAGATGAAGACGAAGAAGGCGAAGACGTGCAAGAACAAGGGGGAGAAGACCAAGATTACGAAGAGTTTGCTCTCGTCGTGAATTCAGGGGGAGAGTTGCCGACATCGTTCAAGTCGGCGATGGAATCCGACGACGCCAGCAACTGGAAGGAAGCCTGCGACTCCGAGCTTGAGTCGCTCAAGAAGAACGAGACCTGGGACCTAGTCCCTTTGCCAGCCGGACGCAAGGCCATCACCAGCAAGTGGGTGTTCAAGGTCAAGGAAACCGCCGAAGGACTCGTCGAGCGGTACAAGGCTCGACTCGTTGCCAAGTGTTGAAGATGATGCGCCTCGAACCCAGCGTCATCATTCCAGTTGAAGCTCGGCTGTAGAAGATTCTCCTGCAGAAGATTCTCCGTGGAAGATTCGACATGTGGAAGATTCGACATGTGGAAGATTCTCCGTCTGGTTCTGGTTTGAATCCAGTGCCACCCATCGACTTCGTTGAAGTATCCACGAAGTTAGTTTATGTTTGCATATGTTTACGATAGGTAGGACATACATTTGATTACGGTAGCGTAGGACACACACAGACGGCTTAGAGGTAGCAGCAGCGAACTAAGTCCCGATCAATTCACTTTGCATTTTGCATCCCACCAACCAAGCGACCTTCCAACAGGTTATGAGCCCAAGCCCAGCCGACTCTGCCTCCACCGACTTCGCCTCCCCAGCCTTCGCCATGGATTCGACCACCCCAGCTGCATCAACAAGTTCGACGGAACCAACTTCCACACATGGAAGTTCAAGATGCAGATGGTGCTCGAAGAACGCGACGTCTGGGAAGTTGTCTGTGGAGAGGTCAAACTCGAGCAGTGCCAGACCGACGCGGACCGAGCCCTCTTCAAGAAGAAGTCTCGCAAGGCGCTCGCGATGATCTGTCTCGCGATGGAAGACTCGCAGCTCCCGCTGGTTCGGTCGGCGAGTGGTGCGCAAGATGCATGGTCAAGACTGGAAGAACACTTCGAGAAGAAGAGCCTTGCCAACAAGCTCTTTCTTCGTCGTCGTTTCTTCACGACCATGATGGAAGAAGGTGACGATGTGCTCACGCACATCAACAAGCTCAAGACCCTGGCCGAGCAACTCGACGCAGTCGGCGCTCCGGTCAGCGAAGACGACTTGGTGATCACGCTTCTCGGCAGTCTCAGCGAGTCGTACCAGTTCCTCATCACGGCGTTGGAGTCGCGTGTCGACGCGCTCACGTGGGAACTCGTGACGTCTCGGCTGCTCCATGAAGACATGAAGCGCAAGGAGCAAGGTGGCGACGGAGCCACGCTTGGCCAAGCGTTCATGACAAGTGACGCGAAGCCCAAGGGCCGTGCAGTCAAGAAGACTGGCACGTGCAACTACTGCGGCAAGATCGGTCATTGGGCCGCGGAGTGCCACTCGCGTGTCAAGGACAACGGCAACGGCAACGGCAACTCCGGCGGCAACTCCGGCGGCAACGGAAACGGAAACGGCAACGGAAACGGCAACCCTCGGCAACGGTTCCAGCGAGCGAACCTTGCGCGAGATGAAGACCCCGGCGAGTACCTGTTCTCGGTCGGGAAGACCCAAGGCAAGTCGAGTCAATCCACGGCGTGGTTGGTCGACTCGGGTGCGACTCAGCACATGTCGCGAACCAAGCAGTTCATGATGAACTACAAGAAGATTGACCCAGTCGACGTGCATCTGGCCGACGATGGCACAGTCCAAGCGGTTGGCGTGGGAGACATTCTCATGTCGATGAAGACTCCAAGCGGTGTCAAGAAGGGTTTGCTCACCAACGTGTGGCATATCCCCAAGCTCAGCCGCAACCTGTTCTCGGTCGGAAGATTCACGGAGGACGTTGCTCCCGTGACGTTCGACAAGGACGGTTGCTTCGTCGTTCTCAAGGGCGCCAAGCGGACCATCGGCACTCGTATCGGCAAGGGTCTGTTCAAGCTCAACATGTCTCCAGTGTCGACTGAAGCATCCCACGCCGCCAGTACAAGACGAGGTCGCGCCATGTCCAAGTCGTACCTCTGGCACCTCCGACTCGGTCACATCGGCTTCAGCGGTCTCGAAGCCATCGTCAAGAAGGACCTCGCCGACGGACTCGACATCGGGTCTGTGCAGGAATGGGAGGTCTGTGAAGGCTGTGCACTCGGCAAGCTGACTCGCGTCAAGTTCCAGTCGGGCACGACCAAGCGGTCTGCGAATCTGCTTGACGTCGTGTACAGCGATGTGGCCGGCCCCATGAAGACTCCGACGTTCGGCGGCATGAAGTACTTTGCCACCTTCACCGACGACAAGTCTCGACTGTGCAAGTTGTACCTCATGCGGTCCAAGGACGAAGTCTACGACAAGTTCGTCGAGTACGTCAACTGGGCCGAGAACCAAACCGGTCGTCGAGTCAAGGTGCTTCGAACCGACGGCGGCGGCGAGTACCAGTCGGCCAAACTTGCCAAGTTCTGTCGCAAGCGTGGCATCGAGCACGACGTCACGCCGCCATACACGCCTCAGTTGAACGGTGTGGCGGAGCGCATGAACCGAACCATCGGTGAGTGTGGTCGTTGCAAGCTCCACCATGCCAACTTGTCCGACGAGTACTGGGGCGAAGCCGTCATGACTGCAGTCGAAGTTCGCAACCGACTTCCGACCCGCGCTCAAGACTTGTACAAGTCGCCGTACGAAGAATGGTACGGGAAGAAGCCCTTGCTCGCCAACTTCAAGGTGTTCGGCTGCCATGCGTACGTCCACGTGCCGAAGGAGAAGCGGTGGAAGTTCGACGCCCGAGCCATCTTGTGTCGGTTCCTCGGCTACTCGGACCACGAGAAGGCGTATCGGTTTGAAGAAATCGCAACCGGTCGGATCGTCATCAGTCGAGACGCGCAGTTCATGGAAGACACATTCGACGATGGCAAGCGCGAAGAACCCTGGAGCAAGTCCGTCGAGTTCCGCGACGATGAAGATGATGAAGATGATGAAGATCAAGATGAAGCAACCGACAACCAAGATGATGAAGACATGGGTGAGCAGCCAGCCTCACCAGCACCAAGTCAGCGCAGCTACGAGCGACCGGAGTGGCAACAGGGCCAGCGGTCGCAGCGTCCAGCAGCACCAGCATCGGCCCAGCAGCCGAATGTCGACTACGCACCAGGGTCCAAGCGCCACTCTCGCACGCACTCGCTCGAGAACCTGGCTGAACCGCCAGTTGAGAAGCGCTACGGACGGGTTGGTCGCACAAGTGGTGCGACTCCACCACCCACGCAAGGTCCAAGGACATCGCTCGAAGATCTGTCTGCACTGCTCACGTCGATCGAAGAGGAAGGCGTAGAAGATGAAGACGAAGAAGGCGAAGACGTGCAAGAACAAGGGGGAGAAGACCAAGATTACGAAGAGTTTGCTCTCGTCGTGAATTCAGGGGGAGAGTTGCCGACATCGTTCAAGTCGGCGATGGAATCCGACGACGCCAGCAACTGGAAGGAAGCCTGCGACTCCGAGCTTGAGTCGCTCAAGAAGAACGAGACCTGGGACCTAGTCCCTTTGCCAGCCGGACGCAAGGCCATCACCAGCAAGTGGGTGTTCAAGGTCAAGGAAACCGCCGAAGGACTCGTCGAGCGGTACAAGGCTCGACTCGTTGCCAAGTGTTGAAGATGATGCGCCTCGAACCCAGCGTCATCATTCCAGTTGAAGCTCGGCTGTAGAAGATTCTCCTGCAGAAGATTCTCCGTGGAAGATTCGACATGTGGAAGATTCGACATGTGGAAGATTCTCCGTCTGGTTCTGGTTTGAATCCAGTGCCACCCATCGACTTCGTTGAAGTATCCACGAAGTTAGTTTATGTTTGCATATGTTTACGATAGGTAGGACATACATTTGATTACGGTAGCGTAGGACACACACAGACGGCTTAGAGGTAGCAGCAGCGAACTAAGTCCCGATCAATTCACTTTGCATTTTGCATCCCACCAACCAAGCGACCTTCCAACAGGTTATGAGCCCAAGCCCAGCCGACTCTGCCTCCACCGACTTCGCCTCCCCAGCCTTCGCCATGGATTCGACCACCCCAGCTGCATCAACAAGTTCGACGGAACCAACTTCCACACATGGAAGTTCAAGATGCAGATGGTGCTCGAAGAACGCGACGTCTGGGAAGTTGTCTGTGGAGAGGTCAAACTCGAGCAGTGCCAGACCGACGCGGACCGAGCCCTCTTCAAGAAGAAGTCTCGCAAGGCGCTCGCGATGATCTGTCTCGCGATGGAAGACTCGCAGCTCCCGCTGGTTCGGTCGGCGAGTGGTGCGCAAGATGCATGGTCAAGACTGGAAGAACACTTCGAGAAGAAGAGCCTTGCCAACAAGCTCTTTCTTCGTCGTCGTTTCTTCACGACCATGATGGAAGAAGGTGACGATGTGCTCACGCACATCAACAAGCTCAAGACCCTGGCCGAGCAACTCGACGCAGTCGGCGCTCCGGTCAGCGAAGACGACTTGGTGATCACGCTTCTCGGCAGTCTCAGCGAGTCGTACCAGTTCCTCATCACGGCGTTGGAGTCGCGTGTCGACGCGCTCACGTGGGAACTCGTGACGTCTCGGCTGCTCCATGAAGACATGAAGCGCAAGGAGCAAGGTGGCGACGGAGCCACGCTTGGCCAAGCGTTCATGACAAGTGACGCGAAGCCCAAGGGCCGTGCAGTCAAGAAGACTGGCACGTGCAACTACTGCGGCAAGATCGGTCATTGGGCCGCGGAGTGCCACTCGCGTGTCAAGGACAACGGCAACGGCAACGGCAACTCCGGCGGCAACTCCGGCGGCAACGGAAACGGAAACGGCAACGGAAACGGCAACCCTCGGCAACGGTTCCAGCGAGCGAACCTTGCGCGAGATGAAGACCCCGGCGAGTACCTGTTCTCGGTCGGGAAGACCCAAGGCAAGTCGAGTCAATCCACGGCGTGGTTGGTCGACTCGGGTGCGACTCAGCACATGTCGCGAACCAAGCAGTTCATGATGAACTACAAGAAGATTGACCCAGTCGACGTGCATCTGGCCGACGATGGCACAGTCCAAGCGGTTGGCGTGGGAGACATTCTCATGTCGATGAAGACTCCAAGCGGTGTCAAGAAGGGTTTGCTCACCAACGTGTGGCATATCCCCAAGCTCAGCCGCAACCTGTTCTCGGTCGGAAGATTCACGGAGGACGTTGCTCCCGTGACGTTCGACAAGGACGGTTGCTTCGTCGTTCTCAAGGGCGCCAAGCGGACCATCGGCACTCGTATCGGCAAGGGTCTGTTCAAGCTCAACATGTCTCCAGTGTCGACTGAAGCATCCCACGCCGCCAGTACAAGACGAGGTCGCGCCATGTCCAAGTCGTACCTCTGGCACCTCCGACTCGGTCACATCGGCTTCAGCGGTCTCGAAGCCATCGTCAAGAAGGACCTCGCCGACGGACTCGACATCGGGTCTGTGCAGGAATGGGAGGTCTGTGAAGGCTGTGCACTCGGCAAGCTGACTCGCGTCAAGTTCCAGTCGGGCACGACCAAGCGGTCTGCGAATCTGCTTGACGTCGTGTACAGCGATGTGGCCGGCCCCATGAAGACTCCGACGTTCGGCGGCATGAAGTACTTTGCCACCTTCACCGACGACAAGTCTCGACTGTGCAAGTTGTACCTCATGCGGTCCAAGGACGAAGTCTACGACAAGTTCGTCGAGTACGTCAACTGGGCCGAGAACCAAACCGGTCGTCGAGTCAAGGTGCTTCGAACCGACGGCGGCGGCGAGTACCAGTCGGCCAAACTTGCCAAGTTCTGTCGCAAGCGTGGCATCGAGCACGACGTCACGCCGCCATACACGCCTCAGTTGAACGGTGTGGCGGAGCGCATGAACCGAACCATCGGTGAGTGTGGTCGTTGCAAGCTCCACCATGCCAACTTGTCCGACGAGTACTGGGGCGAAGCCGTCATGACTGCAGTCGAAGTTCGCAACCGACTTCCGACCCGCGCTCAAGACTTGTACAAGTCGCCGTACGAAGAATGGTACGGGAAGAAGCCCTTGCTCGCCAACTTCAAGGTGTTCGGCTGCCATGCGTACGTCCACGTGCCGAAGGAGAAGCGGTGGAAGTTCGACGCCCGAGCCATCTTGTGTCGGTTCCTCGGCTACTCGGACCACGAGAAGGCGTATCGGTTTGAAGAAATCGCAACCGGTCGGATCGTCATCAGTCGAGACGCGCAGTTCATGGAAGACACATTCGACGATGGCAAGCGCGAAGAACCCTGGAGCAAGTCCGTCGAGTTCCGCGACGATGAAGATGATGAAGATGATGAAGATCAAGATGAAGCAACCGACAACCAAGATGATGAAGACATGGGTGAGCAGCCAGCCTCACCAGCACCAAGTCAGCGCAGCTACGAGCGACCGGAGTGGCAACAGGGCCAGCGGTCGCAGCGTCCAGCAGCACCAGCATCGGCCCAGCAGCCGAATGTCGACTACGCACCAGGGTCCAAGCGCCACTCTCGCACGCACTCGCTCGAGAACCTGGCTGAACCGCCAGTTGAGAAGCGCTACGGACGGGTTGGTCGCACAAGTGGTGCGACTCCACCACCCACGCAAGGTCCAAGGACATCGCTCGAAGATCTGTCTGCACTGCTCACGTCGATCGAAGAGGAAGGCGTAGAAGATGAAGACGAAGAAGGCGAAGACGTGCAAGAACAAGGGGGAGAAGACCAAGATTACGAAGAGTTTGCTCTCGTCGTGAATTCAGGGGGAGAGTTGCCGACATCGTTCAAGTCGGCGATGGAATCCGACGACGCCAGCAACTGGAAGGAAGCCTGCGACTCCGAGCTTGAGTCGCTCAAGAAGAACGAGACCTGGGACCTAGTCCCTTTGCCAGCCGGACGCAAGGCCATCACCAGCAAGTGGGTGTTCAAGGTCAAGGAAACCGCCGAAGGACTCGTCGAGCGGTACAAGGCTCGACTCGTTGCCAAGTGTTGAAGATGATGCGCCTCGAACCCAGCGTCATCATTCCAGTTGAAGCTCGGCAGTTGAAGCTCGGCTGTAGAAGATTCTCCTGCAGAAGATTCTCCGTGGAAGATTCGACATGTGGAAGATTCGACATGTGGAAGATTCTCCGTCTGGTTCTGGTTTGAATCCAGTGCCACCCATCGACTTCGTTGAAGTATCCACGAAGTTAGTTTATGTTTGCATATGTTTACGATAGGTAGGACATACATTTGATTACGGTAGCGTAGGACACACACAGACGGCTTAGAGGTAGCAGCAGCGAACTAAGTCCCGATCAATTCACTTTGCATTTTGCATCCCACCAACCAAGCGACCTTCCAACAGGTTATGAGCCCAAGCCCAGCCGACTCTGCCTCCACCGACTTCGCCTCCCCAGCCTTCGCCATGGATTCGACCACCCCAGCTGCATCAACAAGTTCGACGGAACCAACTTCCACACATGGAAGTTCAAGATGCAGATGGTGCTCGAAGAACGCGACGTCTGGGAAGTTGTCTGTGGAGAGGTCAAACTCGAGCAGTGCCAGACCGACGCGGACCGAGCCCTCTTCAAGAAGAAGTCTCGCAAGGCGCTCGCGATGATCTGTCTCGCGATGGAAGACTCGCAGCTCCCGCTGGTTCGGTCGGCGAGTGGTGCGCAAGATGCATGGTCAAGACTGGAAGAACACTTCGAGAAGAAGAGCCTTGCCAACAAGCTCTTTCTTCGTCGTCGTTTCTTCACGACCATGATGGAAGAAGGTGACGATGTGCTCACGCACATCAACAAGCTCAAGACCCTGGCCGAGCAACTCGACGCAGTCGGCGCTCCGGTCAGCGAAGACGACTTGGTGATCACGCTTCTCGGCAGTCTCAGCGAGTCGTACCAGTTCCTCATCACGGCGTTGGAGTCGCGTGTCGACGCGCTCACGTGGGAACTCGTGACGTCTCGGCTGCTCCATGAAGACATGAAGCGCAAGGAGCAAGGTGGCGACGGAGCCACGCTTGGCCAAGCGTTCATGACAAGTGACGCGAAGCCCAAGGGCCGTGCAGTCAAGAAGACTGGCACGTGCAACTACTGCGGCAAGATCGGTCATTGGGCCGCGGAGTGCCACTCGCGTGTCAAGGACAACGGCAACGGCAACGGCAACTCCGGCGGCAACTCCGGCGGCAACGGAAACGGAAACGGCAACGGAAACGGCAACCCTCGGCAACGGTTCCAGCGAGCGAACCTTGCGCGAGATGAAGACCCCGGCGAGTACCTGTTCTCGGTCGGGAAGACCCAAGGCAAGTCGAGTCAATCCACGGCGTGGTTGGTCGACTCGGGTGCGACTCAGCACATGTCGCGAACCAAGCAGTTCATGATGAACTACAAGAAGATTGACCCAGTCGACGTGCATCTGGCCGACGATGGCACAGTCCAAGCGGTTGGCGTGGGAGACATTCTCATGTCGATGAAGACTCCAAGCGGTGTCAAGAAGGGTTTGCTCACCAACGTGTGGCATATCCCCAAGCTCAGCCGCAACCTGTTCTCGGTCGGAAGATTCACGGAGGACGTTGCTCCCGTGACGTTCGACAAGGACGGTTGCTTCGTCGTTCTCAAGGGCGCCAAGCGGACCATCGGCACTCGTATCGGCAAGGGTCTGTTCAAGCTCAACATGTCTCCAGTGTCGACTGAAGCATCCCACGCCGCCAGTACAAGACGAGGTCGCGCCATGTCCAAGTCGTACCTCTGGCACCTCCGACTCGGTCACATCGGCTTCAGCGGTCTCGAAGCCATCGTCAAGAAGGACCTCGCCGACGGACTCGACATCGGGTCTGTGCAGGAATGGGAGGTCTGTGAAGGCTGTGCACTCGGCAAGCTGACTCGCGTCAAGTTCCAGTCGGGCACGACCAAGCGGTCTGCGAATCTGCTTGACGTCGTGTACAGCGATGTGGCCGGCCCCATGAAGACTCCGACGTTCGGCGGCATGAAGTACTTTGCCACCTTCACCGACGACAAGTCTCGACTGTGCAAGTTGTACCTCATGCGGTCCAAGGACGAAGTCTACGACAAGTTCGTCGAGTACGTCAACTGGGCCGAGAACCAAACCGGTCGTCGAGTCAAGGTGCTTCGAACCGACGGCGGCGGCGAGTACCAGTCGGCCAAACTTGCCAAGTTCTGTCGCAAGCGTGGCATCGAGCACGACGTCACGCCGCCATACACGCCTCAGTTGAACGGTGTGGCGGAGCGCATGAACCGAACCATCGGTGAGTGTGGTCGTTGCAAGCTCCACCATGCCAACTTGTCCGACGAGTACTGGGGCGAAGCCGTCATGACTGCAGTCGAAGTTCGCAACCGACTTCCGACCCGCGCTCAAGACTTGTACAAGTCGCCGTACGAAGAATGGTACGGGAAGAAGCCCTTGCTCGCCAACTTCAAGGTGTTCGGCTGCCATGCGTACGTCCACGTGCCGAAGGAGAAGCGGTGGAAGTTCGACGCCCGAGCCATCTTGTGTCGGTTCCTCGGCTACTCGGACCACGAGAAGGCGTATCGGTTTGAAGAAATCGCAACCGGTCGGATCGTCATCAGTCGAGACGCGCAGTTCATGGAAGACACATTCGACGATGGCAAGCGCGAAGAACCCTGGAGCAAGTCCGTCGAGTTCCGCGACGATGAAGATGATGAAGATGATGAAGATCAAGATGAAGCAACCGACAACCAAGATGATGAAGACATGGGTGAGCAGCCAGCCTCACCAGCACCAAGTCAGCGCAGCTACGAGCGACCGGAGTGGCAACAGGGCCAGCGGTCGCAGCGTCCAGCAGCACCAGCATCGGCCCAGCAGCCGAATGTCGACTACGCACCAGGGTCCAAGCGCCACTCTCGCACGCACTCGCTCGAGAACCTGGCTGAACCGCCAGTTGAGAAGCGCTACGGACGGGTTGGTCGCACAAGTGGTGCGACTCCACCACCCACGCAAGGTCCAAGGACATCGCTCGAAGATCTGTCTGCACTGCTCACGTCGATCGAAGAGGAAGGCGTAGAAGATGAAGACGAAGAAGGCGAAGACGTGCAAGAACAAGGGGGAGAAGACCAAGATTACGAAGAGTTTGCTCTCGTCGTGAATTCAGGGGGAGAGTTGCCGACATCGTTCAAGTCGGCGATGGAATCCGACGACCGCAGCAACTGGAAGGAAGCCTGCGACTCCGAGCTTGAGTCGCTCAAGAAGAACGAGACCTGGGACCTAGTCCCCTTTGCCAGCCGGACGCAAGGCCATCACCAGCAAGTGGGTGTTCAAGGTCAAGGTAAACCGCCGAAGGACTCGTCGAGCGGTAACAAGGCTCGACTCGTTGCCAAGTGTTGAAGATGATGCGCCTCGAACCCAGCGCTCATCATTCAGTTGAAGCTCGGCTGTAGAAGATTCTCCTGCAGAAGATTCTCCGTGGA